>JAOVVO010000436.1:0-70641 GCA_028564675.1 Onchocerca lupi | reverse complement strand
TTATTATTATTATTATTATTATTATTAATTATTCTTATTACTCTCGTTGTAATATTAATAGATCACTGTTATTATACTATTATTACATCATTATCATTATCATTATTTCTAATAATACTAATATTTATTATCCATATACCCAAAAAAATAAATGCAAGTTATTGATTATAAATTTAAATTATGAATCATTTTCTTCATTGTTTTTCTTTTTTTTTATGAATAAACAATAATTTATGAGAATAAATAACGAGAAAGTTATGATTATGATTTATAACGTTATTTTGCATACAAAATTTTTATCAAGTTAATTAATTTAAGTTATTCCTGCTAAATGAAATTTGTTTAAAACTATTTCACTTAGCATTATGAAAATTAAGATTATGAAAGAATTAAAGCAATGTAAATATGAAAAATGGAAATAAAAAATATCAGAGATTAAAATAATTTAAGCAAAAAGCAATTGAAGAACTTATCTCTCTTTTTTTCTTATCATTTTAGTCACCAATTTGAAATTATCATAAAACTAACAAAAGTATAATTCATTGGAACCCATCCGTTAAAAACATATTTGGGTTCTTTTTATTTTTATTAGAATATGATATTTTAAGTTAATAACAATGACTTTTATCGAATTAGTGGAAGCAGCTGGATTTCTTTAATTGGAAAATTCAAAGAAATAAACCTTTTTTTTTTTTTTTTTTCATACCAGATACAACAAGCTTCTTTCATTGTCAGATTTCAGAACTATTTTATCATTATAATTGCCATTACAATTATGATATTAATAGTTCTTGTCATAATAATTACCACTATTACTATCATTATCATTCTATTTGACTATTACTATCACTATGATTACCGAAACTATTCTCATGTGATTATTACTCTAATTATTTATATATCTTCTCTAGTTATTATAATGATTCGGCTAAGAATTTGCAGTTTCATTAACGAAAGCAGGAATCTGTCAATAATGAGGTAAATTTTCCGATAAACAAATTGATGAAAACAAAAGAGCTAGAAGAAAAGCGATTGAAAATAAGGGCGAAGAGTTAAATGGCATGTTTTGACAACTTCAAACATTCCTTTCTTAGACGATTCTATCGTTATTCTCACTAACATTTTAAATTACATTATCTGTTCAGTTGATTATTGTTAATATTACTATAATTCACCACTGTTATCACTTCCTTATCAATTCATACATTATTCCTACTATTATCAGCACTTGTCAGCTAAATTTTATTATTTTTTTCATTGTTAGATTATTATTTATTTCACTAATTCAAAACATTTAAAACATACTGTATGTGTAATACTAAATTGTACAAAAAAATGGTTTTAATTACTAATGCTAATCAGTAAATTTCCCCATACAAAAACTGCAATCTTATCCTTTTTTCATTGTCCTATTTCATGATTTCCGAAAAATTTTATAAAAAAAATCGATGAAAAAGAAAAAGAAGTAAGATGAAAAAATTTATTTCGCTCAGTTCTTGCAAAACTTTTCTCTTTCGAAATTTAAAGATTTTTTAATTACGAAATTCGCCGAAGTTTTTTGATAATAATGTCTAAAAAAACAAAAAAATAGTACCTTATTATTTTATAAATTGTGGAAGAAAAGCAAACAAAGGATTTATGAATTTTGAAACAATTTTACAGTTTAATTAAAAATAAAATTTCGAAAGGATCCAAGAAGGAATTTCCCCTTTTTTTTACCGAAGAAAAATATTAATGAAAGAAAAGCAGTGCAAAAAATTTTGTTAATTAAAGGCTGTAGAAAAAAAATAAAAAATGCTCAATTTTAGAAATCATAGAAATTGAATGAATACATGATACGAGTAAATTTATATAAATTCAATAATCAATTCTAAATTTGCTATATTAACAAAAAATTTGTTATATTTTCAAAAAAAATTTTTTTTTGGAAAAGTTATATAATAAAGCAATTTAGAAGAATTATTTTGCTATATTTTCGAAGTCGAATTTTTGACAAATGCATTTATTTAAATTATAGTAAGTATAAGTGTTCTCCAATTATTTCGATAAAAAATTTTCGTTTCATTGGTTAAATGAATTCAAAATGCAAAAAGAAAAAATAGAATAAAATTATTAAATATCTTTCATTAAAATTTAATAATTATATATTTGTAAGAATTGACTATCTACTTCGATAACATTGAAATATTTGAACTGATTCAAAATGGATATGTTAATAATCATAAACCGGAAGTAACCCAGAGTAACAACGGAATATGCGTTATTGCGAAGGTATTCGAAAATATTTCAATAATACTCGAAAAATCAAAGGAATATTCGGTACAAGTTTTCGACAAAATTCATATATTCACATCAGTCAATAGTTGTTAAAATTTCGGGATAAAAATAACAAAAATATGAATTGAAAAACTTCTCAAAACTTTTTTAAATCAAATTTTAAAAGTAGAAAATAAACTTTAAGAATTTTTAATACTTTCCAATATGATTTTTAAATTAAAATCTAAAAAATGTTTCTTTTTAAGAAAAGTTTTTTATGGCTAATTTTATATATTTCATGTCATTTCTTATTATTCATCGAAAAAATTTTACAGTTGATCTTTTTTCCTATAAAAAATTTCTTTTTAACTAATTTTTACATTTTCCTTCGTTTTTCCACTTTTTTCTTTTTTTTGATTATTTATTGAAAAAAAGAAATTCTACTCATTAACTTACACTTCTTTTTTTTCTTCTATCAATCAATCATTCAACATTCACTCAAAAACAAACTTTTTTTTTTGACATTTTATTCTTTTCCAACATATTGTGTTTTTTTTTTTTTTTTTTTTTTTTTTTTGCATTGTCCAATTTTTTAGCTGCTTGTTAAATAAATTTCCGCTTTATTTACTTCATCAATTCTGGCAAAGCAATTTTATGAAACGCTTATTATTTTTTCAAAATGCTATTCATCCTTGTTCAAATGATGCATGCCATTTTTATTATATTTATGGTACTTTTCTTTCTTCTAAATATGGTACTTCTTCATTTCTGTATGGTTCTTCATTTTTTTCATCTTTGTGTTTTTCTGCTTCATAATTTTACTTTATTTTTCATGTCTTTTGCGCATGTTATATTTTTTAAAGAAAGAATAGGAAAAGAGGAGAAAAAAATGGATATTGAAGAATACTTATAAATATTAATCTTTCATGCTCATATTTGTGAAAACGGAAATAGGACAAAATGTATTAACAATAAGATGGATGCGACAAAAAAGAAGAAATACTTCTAATAAATGTCTCATTCGTTGACAATTATTTATATTGAAAAATTGATAATAGGGAATCTTTTTGATAAAATATGATAAGATGAAATGAAATTTTATAATAAAAGATTATGAATAAATCAATCAATAGAAGAAAAATGAGATAAATGAAACAGTACATTTCTGTTTTGATAATTCATAATTGTCGGTTTTTTTATTATTCTGTTTCGATAAAGTTTAAAATAATGAGAAAATAAATTTATCAAATATTAAAAAATTAAACAATGAATTTTGCACGTAATAAGAAAAAAATTAAATTCAACTCAACTGTCTTAGAACACCAGCTAAATATTCGGATCGCATAATTAAAAGAAATTATTAATAACTAACACTTTCTTTGACGTCAGTTTTTCTTATTTTGCTACTCAAATTTCTTCGGATTTTTTTTTCCCGTATCTATATATGTTCATATATATTCATTGCTTCTTTCCTAAGATTTTGCATCTTTCTACTTTTTTTTAAAAGTAAACTTTACTATCAACTTATTTCCAAATTACAAGCCTATGTTTGTTAATGCTTATTTCCAACCTTTCAACCAATTTAATGAAAAAAAGTTAATTAAATAGCTAATTAGACACCAATAATATACCAAAGTACAAGATATTTGACTAACTATTTCAATTCAAAGTTCTCCTTATTTTCCCGAAAATTGTTATGTATTTGTAATACGTTATGCTTCTGTTGCCTTTGAAAAAATTAAAAATTAAAAATGACAGATAATTAAATTTTGATAATCAATAAATAACTTAATCCGAAGCTATTTGTTAGAATCATTTGCCACTAAAAATTTGTTCATTTTTTTCAGTTGTTCTATTAAATTATTAACTTTTGCTTTTCTTCCCTTGTTTAAATTAAAAAAAAAAAAAATTTCCTTTTAATTTATGAGCGCTATTTTAATAATAAATAGAGAATAGTTCGGGACTGGAAAAAATTAAATGGAAAATTTTCTATCAATAAACATCCTGACTAAACGATAAATTAAATTGAATGACTTACAACTGTCAAATTGAATAAATAAATAAACTACTTTACTTTTTTTGATATATAATTGTGTTCGATATGCATTTATCACTTTACAATTAGAAAATGCAAAAAATCGATCAGTAACCGAAATTTATTAATTTTAGTTAATTACTTGAGAAATATAGAAATCCTAAAAAGCAAAATACATAGATTTTATCCGCAATGCGCAAAATATAAGAGAATTTCGATAACAATTTTTTTAACTGTAATTTTAATTGTTAGAATAATTTAAAGCTATAATTAAAACTGAAAAAATGGCAAATGGCAAATTATGCATTGCTAGCTAATAATTTAAGCTAATTATTTGCAGAACTCAAAATGCAAAAAATGTATGTATTTTATCAATAATACTTAAATTATTAAAACATCTTACCAGCAATTTTTTAAATTGAAATTTTAATTATCAGAACAGTTTAAAACTATAATTAAAAATTAAAAAAAGGGTTGTGAAAATTTTTGGATTTAAATATTTATACAGGTATATGATAAATGTGAATTAACATCGAATAATGCTATATTATAATGATACCCGTTGTCAATAAGAAATTATTATCATTTTGGATTTTGTTCAAATATGTTTAACAGCGAATTGTATATAATCAGTTGAAAAATTCAAAATACACTTAAACTAATCAACAATTATTTTCCGGATAATATTTCCAGTTATCGAATTTTTAACATATATTGTCATTATTTTTTTATTTGCTTTGTCGGAAATGTATAAAACCACTTTGACAATTTAACTTTTAAACTCCTTTCTTTTATTTTTCTTTAAATTTCAGCATATTATTTCATAATGATAAAATTAATCAGAGTTAAAATGTATTTGATAATAAATTTAATTTAAATAGAACATTTTGCAAATATTAGTTTTTTCTTTTTTAAATTCAAATCTCTGTTTTGTGTCTTGTGCTGATGTTATTTTTTCGACTTTAGGAAACTTTTCTCATTATAGTTATTAGTTGAATTTTGTTGGGTTGAAAATTTTCCACGTTGTAACAACGATGAATCTGGGTGAGAAACGTTGTCGGAGGACTGATTCGTCGTCTACTTTATAAGACAGAATAAAGTCAGGTGATATCACGATTGCAGTTGATCGCTTGGTTCTAGCAGAGATTGGCTGAATTCAGGTAATTTGGACTGAGCCGGAGATCACTGATCGTCGAGCGAGTCGAGTGACCGTTGGGTCGATCGACTGCCCAGCGACTACTGAGAAACTTTGAGCTTGGGAGGTGGGAAGAAGAAAGATCAAAGACTTTTGTCAGATCAAAGAATAAGAGTGGATAAACGATTCATTTCACTGTGAAATGCTAATAATTTCTACTGTACCTACACTTCGATTATTCCATCCCATTTATGATATAAAAAATTTCGGTTTTACAGGCAATTGCTATCATCAGTGTCACTATTAATATTATTATTATTGCTCTTATCATCATTATTCGGAAAAGTTATCATTATTACTGTGAACATAAATTATCACAAAGAAGGAAAGTAAATATATCTATAGTAAAAAGATGATAAGTGCATCAGATGAAATATATATAATATGCAAAATCTAGCAGTATTATAGAGATAAGAACCCCGTTAATTTGAATTATAACTTTGCTTTTGCAAGAATATAATCATACATTTTGCAGAACCACCATCTCATTTATACAATTTTGAAAGGCGATAACTGAAGGAATGGTAAAATGCAGATTCATATTTCATGAGTAATGCAATTTCATGATGATTCCTTGGGAAGATAAAAACTAATGAATTCAAAAAAAGAAAACTTGTGATTTAGTCGTGGCAGAAATTTGTTAAAAATCACTTTTCCATTTTTTTTTTTCCTTTGTCCCTTTTTTTTTCTTGAATGAGAACGATGGACAAGTATATGAAAGAAAGGACGAATGAACTCTCTTCCGATAGTACTACGATATTTACTAGCTAAACTTTATCTTCTTTCCTTTCATAGTGAAGAGAAATATTGAGAAAACAAATTTGAAATGAAATAACCAATAAGTCATGCAAATTATATTTGCTTAGTAATTCGTTTCAAATTTGTTTTTCAAGTTATTTGAAACATTGTCATATCTAACTACAACTTCTCGGATTTCCTCAAAATGCGAAGTAATGAATTGAGAAGAAAAAGTATGAAATAGATTTCTCGAAATTTAACTTTTCGTAGATAATGCCTGCTTGCCCTTCTCGGATTTTCTTAAATTGAGAAACAATGAGTTGAGGAGAAAAAGTATTTAAAAATATGAAAGAGATTTCGAAAAATCTTTTTCTTCTTAAGTAAACAAATATTATTTGCGAAAATTTAAAGTTTTCGTGAATAATATCTGTTTACTCTTCTCGGGTTTTCTTAGATCGAGAAACAAAAAGTCGAGGAGAAAAAGAATGAAAGAAATTTTTTCAAAATTCAAGTCCTTCGAATAATAGTTATCGTTATAATTATTTTTCCCAGATTTCCTCGGACAAAAAACAACGGAAACTGGTGAAGAAAAGAAAAAAAGAAAGAAAAAGACCAAGTTTCGGGATAGAATTGAAAAAGGTCTGTTTTCCTCCCGAGGTTTAGCTTTTATTAAACCTGAATTTCGAACTAGATTTATTGATTGAATGCGATACCGTGACTAGTTTTAAAAAAAAAAGTTTTCTTTTATAATAAACATAACAAGAAAACGGTTTTCTTTTTTTTTGCATATATTTATAAGTATTATTTTCTAGACTTATTCTATATTTATCTACATATAGAATAGATCTTGGCCTAACAATTTATGGCTTTTGTTACGAACTAGGCTTGCATTCATCCTTGGCCAACCCCTTTTCATCACCATAAATTTTTCACTTTTTCTTTTTATTGCAAATAAACCAACCTTCATCTTCTTCTCTATATTTTAAAAAAGAACAAAATCTTAACACATTTCTTATGTTTTATCATATTATGGGCCAGGGGCATATGCACAATTATCATTTTTTAATTAATATTTGAATAATTATATCATTTTTCTTTTTGTTTTTATTTTTTAATGAAATTTTAAAGTTTAGAATTTATCATTGCATTAAAAAAAAAGCATTAATTTGCTTAATTTTTTTTCGGTTTACATACATTGCGAGATAGTTCATTTTGGAAAAAAAAAAAAATTTGGTCGATTTGCTAATTAATAATTTATTTGATTCTAGAATATTGTTATGTTATCCAGTGAAATGCATCATAATAATGCATTAATCTACTTGTCTGTAATTAATTCCAAATTTTCCTTAATCTTAGCTAATAATAAGCTTAATAAAGATCTGCCTATTAAGTTACCATTTTGACAAGTTTAATTAATATTAATCTATTAGATTGCTACTCTTATTTTTTTTAAGGTAATTATGTACAGATATTAAATATTAGTTAATCGAAACAATGTGGCAATGAAATATCAGTTATTTAACGCTAAAAATTATAAGACGTTCAATTTAAAATTCGGTGAAAATTGGATTTTATTGATTGAAAAATATTTTGAGAATTTTAAATTGTAATTTCGTTCTTTGAAAAGTATATATAACTAAATATATTTCTCCAAATTATTCCTGTTATTAATTTAGCATTTATATGCGCGATTTGTTCGTCCACAAACTTTTTTTGGAATTAATTCCGTTCAGAATTTCAAATTTTACATGTCATAATTAATCCTCTCCAAAATTTCAAATTTCATGTGCTAGAATTAATTTCGTTTTGAAATTTCAAATTTCACATGTTAGAATTAATCCTATCCAGCAATTGTAGATTTCACATGCTAAAATTAATTCTATTTAGAACTTTAAATTTCATGTGCTTAAAAAAAAATGAACTGGAATTAATTCCGTTTTGGAATTTCAAAATTTTTATAAAATACTATCTCGAAATTATTTTGCATTTATTAATTGCTGAAAATATTCAAGTTTAGATTATTTCTTTATTCAAGTCTTAATTGATTCTGAAATTTATTATTCAAGTTCAGATTATTTCAACTGTAGCATTCAAGAAATGAACTCTCAAACTATTCATGGAGGAAGATAGCCGAAATAGTCACCACTGATGACAACTGGCGTAGGCGTCGACTAATAAAGTTGCTGTTATCATTATTGTTTCTGCTATTTTATCATTATCAACTATTTCCACTGAATGTTTCTTTTTCACTGCTACAAATCCACGTCAATCATTTCGTTAATCGGCTTCAATCACGCGAATCATTTGCCGTTATTATTACCGATATTATCACTTACGCTTATTAGTCGGTAACTACAATTTTTGTCGTCAAAATAAAAAAAAGAATCTTATTTCAATTATTTTAAGTAATAACTTGATTCGCTTTTTTGCTTTTTATTTTGCAAAGGAAATTAAAATAGTAAATTTCATTTTAGTAAATTGAATTTTCAATTTATGTAATTATGCATAATTTATTCTTGAAGTAAAATTTGTAATCTAATGTACAGACCATAGAGCTATGATCTAATAATCATTTTAAAATTTAAAAATAAAAAAAAGTTAAAATTTAAGGAAATGGACAAATTAGCTTGATATTAGTAGTAAGTGAAATCAGAAAAGATCGAAAATTTTTTGATTGAAGCTATTATTATTATGCCCTGAATATATTATCGAAATGAAGTAATTGAATTAATCGTTTTATGTAATAGAAAATTGCAAAAAAAATTTTTATTCCTTATGAAAATTTAAAATGCGTGCAACATAATGCTTGAATAAATATGTCGCATTGAATTTTGTTTAAATTGCCACACTTTTGCATATTATTTGGAGTTTATGTGATTATATGCAAAAGCATTTAATGACATTATATGCACGAAAATTTCAACAATCTGCAAATTTCATTCGAAACAGCTTTTATAAGATTATGCAAATAACGGTTAAAAATTTTTACATGATCGAAGTTGAAATTGTTTTACATGGAATCATTCATATGGATCATAATTTTAAATCATTTCCGTTTTTAACAGAATATCAAATATCTGAGTGATTGCTGTTCTTAAAATCCATAATATACAGGAGAAAAAAAACAAAAATCTTTTTTATTTAATTAAAAGAATAAAGAAAAATTTATGCTATTTAAAAAAATGAAATAACAAATTACAACAGTAATTACAAAAATTTTAAAAACAAATAATTTTTTTTTTTCATCTAGTGTAACAAAAGCATCAACGGATACTGATATTATCAATAAACTGCTTGGAAAAGGATATGATTGGAGGGTACGACCACCAGGAACAAATCTTAGTATTACAGGTATTTCATTGAAGAATAATTTAAATTTTAATAAATTTTTCCACTTTTGACATTTCATTGATTATCAAATAAAAAAAATATTTGTCTGATAATCAACAAATAAATATTGCCTATTGATTAGTTCTATTTATAACCAACGTTTATAAATATTAAAAAAAAAAATCTAAAAACGATATTTTTTACAGTTTTGAAGAATTTTTACTCCTTCATAACTCTTTTCATCAATTTCAACCTTACTCTTATACTAATTATGATTTAGAATTTACAAATTGATTTTTAAATTTACTTATAAATGAGCAATTTTCAGGTGGCCATGGGCCTGTAGTTGTTGCCGTAAATATGCTGATACGAAGGTCAATTTTTTTTTTTTGGTTTCTTTAAAATTAATTAATTTTCATTTATAATCAATGTTGCAATTAAGTGTCGAACAATAATAAAACTATGATATTATTTTATAGCATATCAAAAATAGATGATGTAAATATGGAATATAGTGTTCAGCTCACATTTCGGGAAAGTTGGGTCGATGGACGATTAGCATTTGGATATCCACGTGATAATACACCTGATTTTGTAATTCTTACAGCCGGACAGCAAATTTGGATGCCGGATTCATTTTTTCAGGTTATAAAACTAATATTCAATTAATAGTTTTATCAAGAAAAAAGTAAGTCACTTAATTACTAAATACATAAATTTATTACATTATTAATAAAATAATTATTATCAGAATTCCAATGAAAGCCAAATTATTATGCAAAATAATTTTAAAAAAGATATTTTATTCAATCAAAATATTTCGCCATAACATTGAAAATTGCAGTCGAATTTAGAATTACGAATGAAAATTTTTGAGTTTTTAATTTTTTTTTTCGGCAAAAAAATGCTAAATTAATTTATAGAATGAAAAGCAAGCTCAACGTCATATGATTGATAAGCCGAATGTTCTTATACGTGTACATAAAGATGGTACTATATTGTATAGTGTTAGAATATCACTTGTATTATCATGTCCAATGCATTTACAGGTAATATTTTAAAATTACTTTATAACAAAAAAAAAAAACAGAAAATATTTTCAAAATATTTGAGAAATCTTCGAGTAATTAATCTTGCAATTTCTTATTTTTACTTTTGATAATTTATTGATAAAATATGAATAAATGAAAAGGAAAAAACCTCAAAATTTTAAATTTAAATTAGAAAATTTTTATTTTTTCATAATTCAAATTTTCATTTTCTTTTTTGTTTTTGCTACTCAAAAAATTCTAGCTATATTTTATTATAACTTAATTTAAAAAAGCAAAAAATTCTCTTAAAGAGTCTTTTTTTCGTATCAAGGTCCAATCTGTACTTATAGAAATTATTTATAAAAATTATTTATTCTAAAACAGAAAAAAGAAATGATAGATTTCATAAGTTTGAGAGCACAGAAAGTTTCAAATGTAAGGAATTTAAAATTCGAGAAAATTCCATGTATTTTATTTGATGCACTTGATTAAGTTGAACCAAATTTGTTATGCATTAAAAAGATACCATTAATTATTTAATTATCTATAATTTAGAGTGCGTATAAAATGAACTAAGAAAAAATAAATAAATATATACATATTAAAGTTTGAAAAGTATTTCATTGTTGGAGAGTGGAAATTATTTGTAGGAGTAATTTCGGGAAGTAAATTTCCAATTAAAAAACATTTGACAGTTTGTCAGTTTGCAGCTTTAATTATAAAAATTTCTTGCAAATTTTTAATTAGATTTTTAAATAATGATAATAATGATTGCAGTATTATCCAATGGATATCCAAACGTGCCTTATTGATCTTGCCTCTTACGCATATACAACAGATGATATTGGTAGCATATTTCCTTTTTTAACATTAACTTAGTACAAAAATAAAATTGATTAAGATAAGATTAAGTATATTGAGTTAAATGTGAATTTAATTACAGTAATCCGGAAGAGAGTTTTGCTTTAAATTTGATTATCTATAACAGACATTATCATTTATTTGAATTTGAACTTTTGAAGTTTCTTTGTTTTTTTTCTATTTTTAATATTTTATTTTAATCTTTTTTTTAATAGGAAATAATAGATTTTTTAGTTAATTGTAAAAATCGACTTTAATAAATAATTAAGTAGGTGAGTATATGTATACAGATTCCATATATAAATTTTTATTTTATATGTCATAAAATCTACGTATTCTAAATAATTAGGTGCCGTTTTTTAAATTTCTAATTTTATCTCATCATCAATAGAAGTAATAACGATGTTGAAATGAATGTTTCATTTTTTAAGAATTTAAGCGTTTAAAACGCTAAATAAAAAATCTAATCAATTTGTTTAATTCACTTTTTTTTCCAGAATATGTTTGGAAAAGTAAAGATCCAGTTCAATTAAAGGAAGGTTTACATTCATCTTTACCAAGTTTTCAACTTAGTAATGTTACGACAACATTTTGTACAAGTAAAACTAATACTGGGACATACTCATGCTTACGTACCGTTTTGGAACTAAGACGACAATTCAGGTTAATCGCAAATTCTTGTTTTTCTTTTCCTTTTCAATTTTTAATTTCGGAAGAAAAGAAAAATTGATTATTTTTATGCCGTTGCATTTGAGAACTTTGCAAATTTTGTCTAGACTTCTTTTTGATCCAATTCAATTAAAATTATCAAATTACCAAACAATTCTACGATAATTTAATTTATAAACTTTGATGCGTTTAAAAAGATTATTTATTCAATATTGGCAAAAACTTGGATTTTAAACTTTTTATGCTCAATAATTATTTCAGAGCTGTCTGAAGATTCTCGCCTTTTTTTGCTCTTTTCTTTTTTTAATCCAATTCAATTTCATTAGAGAGAAAAAAAAAAGGAAAAAGTCAGTTCTTTCTTGGATTTTGAATTTATGGTTCTTTTTTTTTCGAAGTATTTCTTCATGTAAATATTTAAAATGAGGAATTAATAATTTTTGGTTTATCTTAACGTGAAATGATAGCATTAAACTGTCGTAAGTTTTTTTTTTAAAACTTAAAATCTAAGACGAAAATTATGAATATATGTATATACATATATATGTCTTTACATAATTGCATAGTTTTCATTCGATTTAAGTATTTAATTCCAATACTCAACAGAAATTTATGCATACATCTATATTTATGCAGAGCATTCCCCATATAACATTAATTTTTTAGCAATTAATTCATTAACTTTTTGATTATTGAAATTTAATAATTGAATTGAATAAAAATAGTGTGATTGATTTATAGCTATTATTTATTGCAATTGTATGTGCCAAGTTCGATGCTTGTTATTGTGTCTTGGGTATCATTTTGGCTAGATCGTACTGCAATACCAGCTCGTGTCACATTGGGTGTCACCACTTTGCTCACAATGACCACTCAGGTTTGTCTTAATTTTATAATCTTTTAAACTATTTAATTGCACATAGACTGATTAAAATCCTCAACCAATTGTCTTAAAATACTAGCACTGTTATCAATTAGATTCATTTGTTCTAATTATTAATTTTACCACATTTCTACCCTTTTTTTTTTTTTTTTTTTTTGCTGCAAAAGATACATATATTGCAAAACTATATGCTGTTTTCAAGAAAAATGGAAAATTTAATCTTTTTGATTCAACTTAACAAAAATATTGCAAGAAAAAGTTTTAAAAAAAATTCATTTACTTAAATATATTTTTGTGAGCTAAAAAATAAATCTTCAGTTACTTGACATAAAAATCAAAAGATCATTATGCTGCATTTCGGATGATCGAAAATTAGAAGACTAATTTTTTAAGGAAAAAAAGAAAAGAAAAAATGCGTACGAAATTTTTATGTAATAAACTAATTTTTAAATTTAGAAAATTTTTTAAACATAGATATGAATTCATCATCGATTAATTTCAAAAGAAATGTTTCTTATTTGTAGGCTTCTGGAATTAATGCCAAATTGCCACCAGTATCTTATACAAAAGCTATTGATGTATGGATTGGCGGTAAGTAATTAATTTATGAATTTACTTAATTTTTCAAAAAAAATTTGAAACCATATCATTACAATTATTAATTACGAAGTGTAAAAGATTGTTTGTTGTAATTAGAAACTTCCAGTAATATATTCATAAAATATTCTTGTTTTAATTATACCGAAATTGATTAATATATGCTTTGCACTATTATTCAAAATGTTATCAATGATTATCTGATCACATGATATATTGTGCATAGTTGATCAGATGATAATGTGATATCACATTTTGCTTGAAGATTACTGCGTGAAACTTGCATTAATGCGATATGATATCAGCTACTTAATTATTTCATTCCATTTATCTCCGAACATTTTATTCATCAATTATTATTATTTTTTTCATTTTATCTCCTATATATTGAAATAATACTTTTACAAAAATTCTTTCACTTCTAATTATTGCAAAATTACGTTATTTGTCACATTTTTCCCATCCTTCCCCTCTTTCTCCTTTTTTTTCTTTTCCCCTCTCTCTTTTTCTCTCTTAAATTTTTAATATTTCTTTTATTAAAAATTACAAGAATTTCAATTACTACAGCATGTCTCACTTTTATTTTTGGAGCCTTGTTGGAATTCGCTTGGGTTACATATATGTCATCACGAAATCGTAGCAGAAGTTTGTTTTTTCTCTTCAATTTTAAAAATTATTTTAAAAAAACTGAAACTTTTATATTTATCAGTTGATTATTTCTATAATACATTCATACTTAATTTAAAATACTTTCGTAAGATGAAACTGAATGTTTCAATTAATGCTGAACATCTGATTAAGGTAATAATGTGAGCTTGATGCTGGAAGCAGAAAGTTTTCATTTTATAAAATGATATAACTAATTTTACTTATAAGAGAAATTTTATACATTATCATACATTAATACTATAATTATTTATATAATGCGATAAATGATCAGGTACTAATATAACAATAATAATGCAGTTATAATTATAATGATAATAACAATATTGATAACAATAATAATAAAGAATTAAATTAAAAATAATGAAAAAATGAGATACACGTTTTGGAATTCCAGAATAAATTTGTGAAATTTAATTTCCTTTCCTAAAAAACTATTTATATCATAGAAAGAAACAATTTCAGAACTTAAAAAAATAACTGATTTTTAGGTATGAAAAGAAATAGAAGGAAATCGAATGCACTGATAGAACATTCTAATCAAATGGCAGCAACACAGCTTATCATTTTTAATAAAGATGCGGTATAATATTATCTTTAATCTGTTTAGGAAAGTAAAATAATCATAATTACTTTTTTAAATTCTATTTTTTGCTTAATTTTAATGCGAGTTTTTCAACGCATAAATTTGAACAATTTCGATTTTTCAATCAGTTCATTGAAATTATCAATTCGCTGGAACTGTAACATTTTATAGTTGATAATAACATTTTATAGTTGATAACGAAAGGGAAAAAACAAATGCTGTAAATTTCTCTTGCAATTAAATTATCAAATTGATTAATTTTTTCTTTTTCTTTTCCAACTAAAAAATTTTCTACTTTTGCGGTAAATCGGCAATTTCAATGAAATGATTGAAACTTTGATCATTCAAATTAGTGGATTGAAAAATTATTATTTTCTTAGAATTTACGAAATATAATTATTCATTTATTCCATATGCAAGGTGAAAGATAGAGAAATTGAATAAAAATTTTAATTCATCATTTCTTTTTGCCGGTATTTGAAATTAGCTTAGCTTGTAATTAAATAAGCATGAATTAATAATAAAATATTAATAAAAAAATTCAAAACTAATATTACAACAAATGAAATATGAATATTTTATTAATAGATGGAATGTGGTGAAATATGGGTGAGGCAAAGGAGTGATTCAGATGAAGAAAATGGTGAACGAATCAATACGATAATCACTGATAATGATAATAAATGGCGACAAATTAGGCAAAATCGTCATTTGATGAAGCGATATTATAAGCAATTTAAATTTTTTGGTTGGTTAAGGAGAAAATTTAGCACTAATGATCGCGCTAAACAAGCCGATTACTTATCAAGTTTGATTTTGAACATTTGAAAAGAAAAAACTACGAATTAAAAATATCTATTTCAAATATATTTAGTTAGTATATCTTTATCAATTATTTGGATGCTTTATTTTGAAGCAATATTAAAAAATAATTTGGATACTAACAAATGGTAATTTTTTTACTTGCTTGATATCGAATAAATGATATAATAATTTGAAATTGTCATTAAGAGAAAGTATAACGACAATACTAAATTTATGATTTAATTTTATCCATAACGAAATGTCTGAAATAAACAAAAATATATATTAAGTAGCAAATTTTACTGAATAAATCAAATCTAAATAATATTATATAAATAATTAAAATGATTATATAAACAATTAAAATAACAGGTGGTTAAATGACAGCATTCAATTTTTGTAATTGTTCAAAAAAAATAAGATTATATAAATAATTAAAATGATTATATAAATAATTAAAATAACAGGTGATTAAATGAAACCATTCAATTTTTGTAATTGTTCATACAATTTTTGTTGAAATGACTCGAAAAACAAGTTAAAAATTTATTAAAAATGAAAAAAGGAATAAAAAATCTGAGTATTTTCTGATAAAAGGTGAAAGATTAGTAATGAATAAAATTAAAAATTGGTAAAAGGATTTCAATCATTAAAAAGTATTGAACAAGAAAGTAGTGAGTTATGAAAAATGTTCTGAAATGGTAATAAAATATCTGAATAATAATTTATTCGTACTTTTCAAGGAAATAGAAAATCTGAATATTCATTGATAAATATTACAGAGGAAAATTTACCTTTTATGATGATGTATGCTCTTATTATTATTTATTATTATTATTATTATTATTATTATTATTATTATTATTATTATTATTATTAGTATTATTATTATTATTATTAATTATTATTATTACTACTAGTGTTATTATTATCATTATTATTAGTAGTAATAGTGGTAATAATAGAGATGGAAATGTGGCAGCAAATCATTCAAAATTTGATGAAATTATGAAAAAATTTCTTGAGCATAAAAAATTATATGAATTTAAATTTAAAAAAAATTAATAATTTAATGTAACTCGATCATTTATTGTTGAATTTTTATTGTTAGAATAATATATTTTATTATTTGAATAGTGATAAATGAAATTCTTAATTTCTTCGTCGTTTTTTTTTCCTTTTTTTTTCAGGACTTTTATTTCCGACATTATTTCTGATATTCAATTGTGCATATTGGATGAATTATTCACGATATCCGGTATCAAAGCCATCATAATTAATTAATTAACCTGTCTGTTTATTTTGTTTTTCCTTATATGTTTAAAATTCAAATTCACATTTACATATTATACAAACAAGTTAAGAATAAAATATTTGAATACATTCATTATTGCATATTCATTTATATGTAAAGCAAACCAATTTATAGAAAATGAACTAATTTGATTTTTCTTTATCTCTTTTTTTTTTCTAATAATTTAAGAAAGAAAAAAATTCTTAGTATCTAAACAAATATGCAAGTAAAACTGTCAAAATGTTCAAAATTCCTAAAGGAGATAATATTTTTATAAAGTCGCAAATTTAAACTTAATCATATTTAAATGTTAGTTTCCTCGCTTTTTTTTCCATTTACCACAATAATATTTTTGGCATGAAATTGTAAGTTTTCATTTTTAATCTTAAAAAAAAGTCAAGGAATTCCTAAATTAATTATATGTTATCAAATTGTATGCATATTATTCCATATTAAAATTTCATATTATTAATAATAATTAATTCATCAGAAGTTTTCAAATTCTCATTCAAAACCATTTTTCAATAAAATTTTCCACTTCAAAAAAAAAAGAGCCAAGATCAACTAGCTGGGCCAAATATGCCACCTTGAAAAATCTGTGCCATAGCACTACCTTCTTCTTTGGTTGGTAAATTATTCATACCAAAAAGTGATCCAAACCAATCAACCTTGTCAAGACGACCGCTTAATAAACTTCCCAAAAGATTGCTACCATCATCAATTGGTTGTGTTGTTGTAGTAGATTTTATCGTAGTGATACCAGTCCTTATTGCTTTTATTGTTGTTGTAGCAGCAGTGGTAGTAGTAATAGAGGTAGCAATATTTTCAGTATTACTATTATCAATTTCGCTAATTCCATATGAAGTTAATTCGATTAATTTCGAAATCTCTTTGACCTGAAACGAAAATGAAAAAAGAAACAAAAGCAAAAACTAAATGATTAATAAAATTCCTTTGATCTGAAAAAGAAAAAAAGATAACCATCAAAAGCATCGACGCGAATGAGTCAAAATTATCAAAATATCTAAAAATATTTTTTTGTGAAAAAAAAAATCGAATTCTTTTTCTATCATTCAATATTTACTATACGATTTAGCAAGTATTTATAGGGAAGTTAAATTTTTGCGAAAGAAAAAACGATTAAATTTAGATACAAATTTATGTTTTCATCAATTGTGAAAAAAAATTTTTGCACAAAAAAAAACAAAAAATTTTTTTATTCGTCATTTAAACAAATGTTACCTTTTGAATTGCTGTTTCTTTCATTTGTTCAACATTAACCAATTGTTCCCTTTTATCATCATTATCGTCGTCATTATCATTTACTGATATCGATGCTACTACTACTTTTTCCAATGTTGCTGATGATGGTGATGTTGATAATGGTGATGATGGAGATGATGATGATGATGATGATGATGGTAATAATGATGGTTTTCGCGGTAATTGTTTACTGCTATTATTCAAATTTGACTCTTTCGGAATGTTTTTATGAACTGTTTGAAAATCCATATCATCGGTACTATTAGGATTCATTGTTTTTTGAACAATCGATAATATACCGCGAATTGCTGATATCATTGTTGATACTATTAAAAAAAATTATAATTTCAAAAAAAAAATTTTGGAAAAAAAAAGTTTTCAAGAATAATGAATTTTAACAGGAATAAAAAAATTTTGTTTAAACAAATATTTCTCAGTTAAATTAAATAATGAATTTCCTTCTTTTTTTTTTCTTAGTTTTTAAAATCGATTCAATTCAAAAACAAGGAAAAAAAGCGATAACTTACAAGGTACATGAGTAGGTTGAATAAATGCTGGCGGTATATAATTATTATAATATGCTGGTGGAATAGTTCGAAAATTTGATGCATAATAAGTCGGTGGAAGTGTATAATAATGATAATAAGGATGTTGGTAGTTGATATAATTTGTTGGTGATATCTGTGATTGTTGATAATATTGGTGATGACTGATATGATTTGTTGATGATAATTCTGGTTGCAGATAACGCTGCTGATAATTGGTATCTGTTGATGATATTTGTCGTTGCGGAAAATGCTGCTGATAATTGATATGATTTGTTGATGATACTTGCGGTTGTTTGGTTGTTGTTCTTAAATGAAATAATGGTTGAGCACGTGGCGGTTTTCCGAAAGACTGCCGGTTTGGTTCCGTATTAGTGGCTAACCAAGAAAGTTCCGCTCTTTGATGGTCAGTTATTCCGGTTTTCAAACGAAATCCTGGCCTCATTTTAATAATTGGCGTCGAAAATGGAATATTTGATTGCTGACGTACATCATAACGGTGTAAATCGTAATTCTAAAACAGAAAATTATAAAAATCGAAATTATTGATTCGAGAAATATCTCCGAACTAAAGGAAAAAGTTTTTTAAAAAGAAAAAGAAAAAGTAGCATAAATGATGTTGGAAAAATAATTATGCTTCGATGGATTTAATACTTGATTCATTTTTTTTTTCGAGCATTAGGTATATAATTTAATTATATTACAACTAATAACAAAAACTTGAAAATAATTGGATTTGAAAATCAGATTTTGGATTAAAATCTAATTTAATTTGCATTGCTTGAAATAATGGTTGCATACAAATATGTTCATGATTTTCTTGAAACGACAAATAGTGTTCATATAAGCATATATTTGATTGAATCTGATTTATATTCTTTAAAAAAAAAATCAAAAATTAAGATAATAAAATTACTTATTTGTTCCGCAAGATTATTACAGAATTGTTCAAAATAAATTAGTATAATTGAAATTCAAATTATTTATTTGAAGAGCTAATCATTCTCACAAATTTTCCTTTCATTGTGGAGTTTTCGATATAAAAAAAGTGCTAAATAAAAATTCGAAATGTTCAACATTATGAATTAAATATTTCAAAATTAAATAAAAATTCTGATGATTTCCTCGTGTGATTCTAACAGATCAAATATTTCTTAATTTTCAGCAAGAAGAAATCTTTTCGAAAGCTTATGTTAATCCCTTTAACATTCATATTTAATTTTCAAAGTTCATTAAGCAAAAAAAATTTAGCTAGCAATTTATCATAATAAAATTTTATTTTACATTCAACGTAATATTTTTTGTTAGATTTAAAGTTTTTAATTAAACATTTTTATGTATATAGAATGTATGAATGCAAAATATAAATATAATAAAAGCTCTAAATATGAAATTTTGCGTAATTTTGCTTATATAATTTTAATCAATGAATTAAAAAAAAAAAACCTCGAAAATGACAAATTAATTAAACATTTTAAATTTTTGAAAAATCTGAATTTTTTGAGAAAAATTTTTGAATAAATCTTAAATCGGATTTACATTTTGAAATAACGAATTCATATTTCGTATTTACATTTTCAGATAATAAAAATAAATGCGGGAAAAAAAAAGCAAATAATATAACTTACCAATTCTGCATAACTTCTTGATACATTGATGAATAATAATAATGATAACAATACAAGCGGAAAATTAATATTAGCAGTAATCATAATTTAAACTTCAATTAAATCAAATTAGTTGATTGATTTAAAATACTTCAAATAAAAATGAAATCAAATAATTTATTGGCGAAAATATTCCAATATGCTAATGACAAAATCATTTGATATTATTGGAATTTAAAGATGAAATAAATTTTGATGAATCAAAATTTGAACGTATATGAAATAAATTGGTGAGAGGAATTTTGTTTGAATATAGATTTGAATGTAATTCTTTTTGACGTCATTAAGTGGACAAACGAAAGAGGAGACAAACTTCACAAACAGGATTTTATCAATTTTCTTCAATTATGAATCACACATCGGAAATACAAATGTTGTAACTATCAGCAAAAATAAATAAATAATTTTGCTTTGTAGATAATTTTTATATATACATACACTCATATATATTTAGATAATTAATTTTCATATTTAAATTAATTTAAAACTTAACAAATAAAATGATATATTAGGAAGGATAAGAATAAGAAAAAAAAAACCTGTTTTGCAGTTCTAGTTTTTTTTTTTTTTTTTTAAATACCATTAGAAAATTTTCCTTTTCAAATCATTTTTAAAAAATGCCATTTGAGAATTTCGCGAAAATTATTGAAATTTCAGAAATAATTAAAAATTTCAAGTAAGCATTGTATCGTATTTGAGTTTATTTTACAATGTATGTTTCTATTTTTTTTTCTGAAGAAAAAAAAATGAAAAAAATTTGAAACATAACTGAAAGTACTAATTGTTTTAATTACTATAGTTTTAAGATGTTGAATAGATTTTAGTTTAACACTGATTGTGTGTATTGGAAGTTGCATATTTCTATCCGTCATTATTAAGTATAATTTTTTATTGTACACGTAACATGCGTGTTTTATAGTGCACTGGAATGCGAAATAAGGCCATATTTTCTAGAATTTCATATAATGTGTATCAAATTCTAACTGAGCTTTATTGAATATTATATCAGAATTTATAAACAAGAACATATACATGATTTTTGAAAAAAAATTTCTTACGCTTAAAAAATTCAATCAAAAAATTGAAATTCCTTCCTTTGCATTTTAAATAGGAACTTCCATTTACATTTTTCATGTTAAAAAATTAATCACTGAACAAATTTGCATGAAAGATTAAGTTTTGTAAAATGGGATGATAAAATCAATGAGAAACGGTAGCCAAATAAATGTTTGTGGGAAAAGAAAATAATTGATGGAAGAGAATAGGGAACAATCAAGAAATGAAAAACACATTTTATGTAAACTGATTTATTTTGGTAAGATTTTGCTGCTTCTTTTTTTTTTTTTTTAAAGAATTTTAGCCATTTTCTGCAACATGAAAATGAACCAAAGTATCAAGAGAGATAAAAAGAAAAGTATTTTAAAAGAAGACAAAAAAATAGAAAAAAATCAAAAGTAAGGACATTTATGAAATAAAGTGGAAATGTCATAAGTTAAGTGATGTTGACAGATCATCAAATAAATTTGACCGCTTGAGGAGTTTTACTATAAGTTGAAATATGATATTATGCAGTGCCAAGATATCTATAATTAAGCTGGTTTATTCACATAATTACTGAGGGTACCATATGGAATATCGTTGGGAACAATTCTAAAATTTCAGTATAAGTGATCTTTTGTAAATCTTCTGGTAGAACAAAATTGACATTAAAATGCGTTGTAGCTGTAGGAGGGCCACCACCAGCGGTTGAACTACCGGAACAAGCTTCCATCATGAATCCTTTCACGCATTTGAAAATCAGCTCAGCTCGCTTCATACACCAATTTGGCGTCATATGCTGCAATTTGAACGCATATTTAGAAAATACTTAAATTTGACAGGGATTAAATTCAAAATAGGATTGCAAAAATTCATTCAGTTTGGATATCAGATGTATTACGAATAAATTAACGAGACATTGGGAAACATTTATTTTTTCAACTGATAATAGTTCAGAGAAGATTTCTTTTAAAAGGAAGAAAACAAAAAAAAAGAAAAAAAAACTATATAAAATGATGCATTTTTTTTTTGGATTCGAAAAACAAAATTGTTTGGAAAATTTTCGAGTCCAAAAAAATCATTTTCAAGTTATTCTCGAAAACTTTACCTCTTTTACTTTCCCGACAAGTAATAGGGGTATGATAAATGTTGTTACACCACATTTAGCTGATAATCGAATAGCATTTCGTAAACCATTAATGCACGGATGTCTCAAAAGAAAGAAGAAAGAAGCTAATGTGTATTTTGAATTACGTTAAAAATTTCGACTTAGTAAATCTTAAAAATACTGATAGATATCAGAATATTATCAGTAATCCTAGTGACTGATAAGCAGTTGGTAAAAACAGAAAAAAAAAACCAACTGCCTATTGTTTTCTGCATAGATAATAAAATTTTGATTCTCCTGTAAAGCAGCAAGAGAGACTGATCATTTGGAAAAAAAAGTAAATCTTCATTATATTAAGAAGCAAAGTAAATCGAAGAATTAAAAAAAAATTAATGAAAATATCGGTTCGTCTTATAAAACTTCAAATTATTCATCTGTCATTAAAATTTTGTCAATTAAATGAATGAGATCTCTAATTTTCTGAGAAAAAAAAATACGACACATACGCAAAAGATTGCTTCCTTACCTACTGGAAATTTCATCGTCTTCCAAAGATTTATCCACAACCAAATGATAAATAACCTAGAATAATTCACGATTTCTTCAAATGATACGAACTTATTTCTTTGATTTTTGCAAAAATAATACTTGATTTATTAAAAGAGCGTTTTCTTTCTAAAATTCCATCCACGTGTCATACGCGTTACCTATATTTATGCATGTAGCAAACCTATATTATGTAATCATCAGCCGTCTAAATCACTAAATCAATAAGATTTGATATTTGTTCTACAAATCTCCACATGATAATTTCCATGATAATGAACACACATAAGATAAATTTTTCCACGGTAATAAAAATTTCACGCGATAATAAAAATTTTCAGTCACTGTGTGATAAGTTTTAGACATAGACAGAGATAAAATATATCAATAAACATAAAAGTTATTAAAGACCAAAGCAGAATTTATGTAAATTAATAGAAATAAAAATTACTATGAGCCAATTTTTTCCTATTTTGCAGTGATGAATAAGTTGTTATTTTTATGGTAAATAAATGAATAATAGGATGAATTTGCGGCTGAAGCCGAATCTATTCTATCTGGTGATATAACTCCAATCAAAAAGTATTCTCTTCAATGTATTTTATTAATTTAAAATTAATTGTCTAGAAAATTTTGCCTAGCGATATTGGTTCATTCCAGTCACCAAAAAAAAAAATCATAAATGAAGCATACAAACCCAACAAATTAAATAAAAAAGAAGTAATTAATGATGCAAACCTGAACTGAAGAAAGATTGGAATGTCGAGTAACATATAAACTACCAATTGGAAGTAATGACTCATCATCACCATTTATTTCACGATGAACATCTTTTCTTGCTTCCGGAATCTTAGGAGAAAAAAAAAAAGGTGAAATAAAATGACCTTATCCATGAAAAATATCACCAAGTATCAATTCTAATATTCTATCAATAAGTCATCAATCGTAATATAATAGAATTATAGAATTTACGCATTGTATTATTTACTTAACGCTCTAACGTAATCTCTGACAATGCATTTTTTAACATGCATAAATCGAGAATTTCCTTTTTTTTTTTTTTCTTCTCTTTTTTCGATTTCATCGATGTGTGACGCCATATTTATTTCCTCTTCTATAAATATTTCATACTACCCTGTTTTATCACACAATAATTAGAGCACGCACTCTTTTACACGACTCAATTTCAAAATTATTTGCAGATATCACACCCGTTCTTACAGCAACCAAAAATATAACTCATAGACATTTTTTCAATTGATGATTTCAAAACTAGATATTGCGATATAAAGTATCATATTCTGTTGTTTACTTCATCAAGTACCAAGAGAAAGTCTCATTTTTTCTCCTTTAAACAAATCAATAACTGCTGATTTTTCTGAATCAAAACAAATTGATTTGATTTCCTATTTTAATCCACAGCAATCAAAAGATGTTGAATCGCGAAATAAAATTATCTGGCACATATAATAATGCATTTAAAGATAAATGAAACATAGCGTAAAAAACATTCGATAACTGGATATCACTCATAAAGCAGAAGATATTGCCTGATTTAAAATAAGTATTAAAAATATGTTTCATGGAATAAACTTACCAATGGATTTATTTGTTTTAATTGATCTTCAAGTGATTCAAAATGAAGTTCAGTGGAATGTTCACACAGTCTAAAAAAATCTGAAAATTTCTTACAATTATTAAACTATCAATCAATTTCAAATATTTCCCGAGTAAAAAAAAAAAGAAGAAAAAGGAAAAAAAGGAACATTTGCTTGAAGAAAATTTTTCTGAATCTATAAAAAATCATACACAATATAATAAGACGACAGTGATAATATTTCCCTACATAAATGAATTGAAGGATACTACTGCCGTCAAATTTAAGACCAAAGGAAATTTTAAAAAGCACAAAAATATAACCTGTTCGTTCATTGAAGTGGAACATAGGGTCCCGCTCCACAAGAAGTATCAGGCTACTTAAATTTCTACCATACAAAGTAAGATTCATCTGCAATCGCCGTGTAGCAGAAGCATCATCATCAAAGAATAGAGGAGGTCGACACAGGTCTGTCAAACTTGGTGAAGTCAACAGTCGAGCATTATGCATCGTTTTTAACTGGGCACCTAAATTATCCGAAATTCGATTACACTTCTTAATTTGAATATATCCAAAATCTCCATAATATCTCTTACGAAGGATGAGAAATGATATGAGAAAATTGCTCAAACAGTATCGTATTTTTTGGGTCACCGAAAAACTGATCAAACCAAAAATAAGAAACAAGACAAGCAGAAAAAATGTTAGCCGCTGATAGTAAACATAAATGACGCGATATGTTTAAGATACTAAAAAAATATATATATATAAACTAATCAATAATTCCTAGTAACAGCAATAAAATGAATCATAGGTTATAAATCAGAAATTTCAAAGTATAAAAAAGAGAATTACCTAAATATATTGTGAAGCTTTCATCCAAAGAAAAGTTAGTTTGTGTTTTGACTGGATCGAGACTTGAAGCTGTTGGCAAAGATCTCAAATAAGTTAGATTTCAATATTGTAGAGTCAAATCAAGGCGTATCTTACTT
This sequence comes from Onchocerca lupi, assembly GCA_028564675.1. Taxonomy (NCBI): domain Eukaryota; kingdom Metazoa; phylum Nematoda; class Chromadorea; order Rhabditida; family Onchocercidae; genus Onchocerca; species Onchocerca lupi. Next base: position 44,943 of record JAOVVO010000436.1, on the reverse strand, counting down.
AAACCGCTATAAGCCATTAATAGATAGATCCAGTATTTCCTCTCCTACTAATTTATTAAATCGAATAATTTATGAAAAAAAGTAAAATTTTTCGAAAATATTGAATCATTATACAATACAAGATTAAAATTCGATTAAAATAAACAATATAAAAGAAATCAAAACACATCAAATTAATTATGCAAAGGGAAATATGAATACTTTTTATTATAACTCTTCATCTATTTTATTCATTTCAAATTATTATTATCATTTACTGTGAGTTATTCAAGTCTGACAGTATTTCACTTTTTAAAATAATATCTTGATTAAATGTCTCATCCGCCCTATGTACGAAAAAATTGTCAATGTTTTAAGGTAATATGAATTTAGAGTTCATGCATTCCGAAGTAAAATAACTCCTTAAGCAATTGCTAGGCAAAATCTTCTGGAAAATTATCTTTAAATTGACCAAAAGGAAAAATATATCGAAATAAATACCTTTTAACTGGAATCGCATCACCAGATAAAGCGGATTCTACTTCAACCGGAAATTCATCATGCTCGTATAAAGTTCGGATCAAATTTCGATAGAATTTACGTTGCCATGATGTTAAAGTACGAATTTGTTCGACATAATTTTTAGCAGTTTCCTGAAATTATATGCCTCAAATAAATTCCAAATAGAAAAGCTTAACGAATAGAATTACTAATGGCTGAGTTTCGAGTGATAATATTTATGAGCAAAATACGATAAATATATGAAGACATTATTATTCCTCGTTTTCATGCTGATTTTAACCATCTTTTACTAATTAAATACTTAAAATCCACCTAAGAATCTCCCATCGAAATGAGATAAAATCCCACAAGAAAAACTCAATAATCGATCAGCATTACAACCATTATTGCTAAGGAATTGTCAAGAATTACCTGATACCATCGCTTGAGTTACATGAAAATCTCTAACGACTGATGATTAAATGAAAGTCTAACAATCAACTACCTTAAACTATTAGTTATTATAAAGAAGCCTAACTCGTATTTGTTCATTCAAGCGGCTCAATTGTTGTCCACTTTCAGGTATAACTCGATCATCTTTTGTGATACTAGCAGTCACTGCTTGCTCACATTTACGATACATTCGATCAAGTTCGAAATCTCGAGCACGTATCAAAGATGACATCTTAAAATGGAAATTAAGAAACAAAACTGAAACAATGTAAAACTCAAGATATGAAAATTAATAAATAATAATGAAATTTCAACACTGAATTAGCAAACACAAAAATAATTGAACCAAAAAATGGTAAAAATAATTCATTATTTCAGTTTTGCTCTATCGTTTTCAGATTTAACAAATTAAAATGCGTATACCTCATTTTCCATTTTTCTTTCCAATGCGATGATTATTTTCAACCTTTCGGGTGATGAATTTTGCATAATAAATTGGAACTGATTAGCGAATTCAAGAGCTTCACATGATTTCACATCATTTGCTTTCTGAAACTATGCAGTAATCTAAAATAATTTCCAATAATAACATGCAACAGAAAATCGTCTAGTACAACAAAAAAAAAAAAGAAAATACTTAACTTCTTAAAACTTCGCAAAAAAAAATTAATTCTATCCTAAATGTATCAAAGATTTTCACAAATTATCATATTACCTGGAGAAAAAGAGAATGTCGGATTTTAAACCAATAATTCTACCTTGGAAAATTCCTGAACATACGGTGGATCGCTTGTACTATCTGTTTCATCTAGAAATGCACTGACAATGGCATCACCAATTTCCGTTTCATATTTCCACGTCTCTTCATCAATAAAACGATGAAATGCATTTGCAACATCTAGAAACACGTAAATATTGAACAAGAATATTTTTAAAAAAAATAACAAAAATCATAACAAATTACCAAGAAACTTCGAGCAGTTTCATGAAACTTTTCGAAAAAAAAACAACCAAGACCACGTGAATCTGTTTAATTAGTTAAAATTAATTAAATTCAATGTTCAATTTAGTTGAATGCGACGAATATTGTGACAAATGTCCCATTTAATTTAATTAAATTTGATTAATTGAATGGATTCATATACTTTGATTTTTTTTTCTGATAGTAATAAAAAGATTGCACGCAAAATAAGAATTTTTCTTGATAGGAAATTATAACCTTTGCCAACTTATTATTCGTCTTTGCCGGAATTTAGCCCGAAAATATGGTAAAACTACATCTTGAATTTATTACAAAAAGTTTCCATAAATGTACTAAAAATTATTAAAAATCATATACATAATGAATGGATATGTGACGTAAAACAATATGAAAATTTCAATTCGAATATCAAAAAAATTAATCGAAAATAATCTTCTTTCATAGACATATACTAAACAAATCACTCATATTTTTTATTTTTTGTTAAACAAAAACATTGACTACGGTTGATAATTAAACAAACAGCAAAACTCTTACCTTTGTAAAACAATGGTAATATTTTATTTGTTACATAAATATGAGATATTATCTCATCAATTGGATGTTCATCGGTAAGTGGAATTTCCGCGTCATAAGAAACTTTCTGTTCTAATGTTTGATATTTCGCTGTATATTCGAATTTCCTTATCTGTTTTTTATCAGCACTTTCCGATGTTACATTAGAGATCATATCGTTTCCAATTAGGATGGAAAGCTAATTAACAAATGTGCATAATAATTCTGGAAAAATCGATCTAATTTATATGTTTATGATGGTATATTTTTTATTCCATGAAAGTGTGCAATCCTCCTAATTTATTAATGCTAATTAATCTAACACCATCAAATTTTTCTTTCGTTGAATTTTAGTCTACCATGTTATCTTCATTCTTATATAGTATCTTTCAGTTAAAAAGAAAAAAAAAATGGACTCTAAATCTAAGCAAATATTTAACATATAATATAAAATTTCATTCAGGAAGAAGAATCAATAAATGGAAAAAGCAATGAAATTTTGCAAACTTTCATAAAAATAAAAAATCAAACCTCTACAGAAATAATCTAATTAATTTAAATTTTCAAAAGCCTCCATTTTCCTACATATAATATAGGGATATTCCTCATGCAAACAAAAACGTATATCTTATTAGTCTTTATTAAATTCTTAATTACTCTTTACATCGCAAAAAAGATTAAAGTTGTTTAAAGTAACTTCCAAAAAATATATAAGACAGACAAAGTAAGAGAAATTTGATTAATTGATTAGTAATCAATAAAATCAAACCTATAAGTTAAAATTAGATGATATTAATTGATTTATAATTAATGAAATTAGATTAATTCTCCTTTTTTTTCTTTTTGCCAATATTGCATTTGCAAGCTTAGTTTGACTGCCTGATGATAATGGTACAAGGAAGAATAAACAATCAAGATATCACTCTGGTCTTAATTAATTACTAAAGATGATAAGAACGCAAGCAAACAGCATACATATATAGTATTACTCGAGTAGTAAAAAGAAACAAGTGGTGGATTAAAGATTACTTGATAAGGAAGCAATTTAATTGCAAAATATATCAATACCAATATATTACGAAATGTATAATGATTGAAGAAAGATGATAAAAAGTAATGATCATACTTCCAAGAAATATTTAATATTGATATCCAGATTATTGAGAATATATTATCTCTAAAGTATAATAATACATGATAATTAAAGAAGGATACGCAGAAGCTAATCCAAAAGATATACTTATATGAAACAGGGTTACTAAGGATTCTTTAACATAAATCTAATAAAAATTTTTGAAGAATTAAAATCTTTCAAAAATTTTTCCAAATATTTGAAATTTGTTGAAATATCAAATTTTCTCTGCGGAATATTTCCACTTTCTCAATTCAATATTTTGCTGATATCTGACCAAGCTTTTTGTTTTCCTTTTATAGAGATTTTGTTGAAAGAACACTGGACTAGAATTATTCTAACTGATAAGGACTGCAACCTCAATATCTAGAAATAACTATAATCTCTAATAGTTTCCACAAACTATACATCAAACAACTGGCAAAATTCAAAACGGAACAAATGATTTTTCAAATTTAGAAAATAAAAATTTTAAATTAATAAACAGATAAAACGAAATGAATAAATGTTCGGAATGGCCAGATTTCACAACCCAATAATCGCAAATTTTAGAACTTAATATGGTCAGAATCGAGCAGTCGTTCTTTTCATTGCTCCAACCTTTTCACTTTAAAAACACACTTCTCTCTGAATTGCCTGAAACTTATATTTTTGAAGCAACAAAAAAGCTTAATCGTGATGATACCACACAGTGGATTAATGGTAAAATTGATGATTGCAGCCAATCTCTGTAAAAGCTAATAAGATTACTAAATAATATATACTTTATTTATGTAATTTTATATAGCATATCACAAATGTTTCCATAATCAGCCAGAGATAAGCTAAAATATTCGCTGTTTTAATATTTGTTTCAAAACATTTAACAAAAATTTTTATGTTACCTTCCTTTTCAAAATTTGTAAATAAAGTAAAACTTACGTTAACATTCCAGGTAGCTCATCAGCGAGATAGATAAATTTGTGGTGAAATTTGCGGCTTGCATCGAATTTCTTGAATGCCACATCACGATAGGCAGCATGCGCACATTTATATAATTTACGAGCCAATTTTAGCGGAATAATGTGATCATCCTCGGCATGCAATATTAATATTGGACAATCTACCCTATAATGAATTTCTCAATTCAAGTATCAACAAAAATCACAAATTTATTTATATATTAGATGGTATATCGAATAAAATACTCATTTAATATCTTGTATACCATCACATGGATAATTATCATTCTTAGCGTTTATTTTTCTTGTCATCTTGTCTAATTTACTGCATATAGCAATGCTTTATTTCTCCTACAAAACATAATTTTATATTTAAGTATAAAGTTTTAATTTTCAAACGATTAAATGAAATATTTCGCTAAAACATACCTTGTGATGCGTTCATCAGTGCTCATATCCAAACCAGATTTACTTAATGATCCTAATATCATTTTTTCAAACCATGGTAACCAACGAAATGGTACTGAATATGGATGATAAGTAACAACATCATGAAGATTGTTGAATGGTGATTCTAAGATTAAACCAGCTGGCGGTAATCCTCGTTCACTAAGCTCCCTCGCAAGTGCTGTTGCAATTCTAAAGTAAATTAAACACAAAGTAAATTAAAACTTATTTTAACGATATATGAACTGGATAATCTAAATTATAAATCTGCAATAAACTGATTAAAGACAAGAAATGATCATACGATGAATTAAATAATCGATAAAAAAGCTCACTTGTATAAATAAACAATAAAATGTTTTCAGTCTTATCTTTTTAAGAAAAGATCCTAAATCAAGAATTTCAATCCTATTTACTTTTGGATCGAAAAATTACCGCGAAAAAAAAAAACTCTAATTTCAAACTAAAAAATAAAAACGAATCACATTCTTAATCAAATAAATGATATCATAAATGACTATGAAACATCAATTTACACAATTACAAATGAATTGATAAAAATGTGGAAAGCAAATTGCAACATTTCAACCAAGGTAATCTGCCAGTATTATAGACAAAGTTTGATGATCTGACTTCAAGAATTTGTTGAAAGATCTGTCAGAATGATGCAAAAAACATACGCCGTCCCCATTGAATGTCCCCATAAAAATATATTAGTTGAAAGGGAAAGACGTTTAGCGTAGATAAATATCTCCACCGCATCCTCAATTAAACCCTCTTCACTTGGCCAACCATTTGAGTCACCATATCCTATTAAAAACTGTTAAATTAATACATTTCTTGAAGTTTTCAAGTTTAGTGATAAAAATCAGGAAAAAATTCTGATGGGACTACTCATTTCTATATCTGATGTCAAAAATCGAAGTGATGAAAGAATTAAAACAACATTAATCTTCATAGAGAGACTATGCGAACAAACAAACAAAAAAAAAAAAAGAAGATATACCACGATAATCTAAAGCTAATACATGAAAACCAGTACGAGCCAATAAATTATACAATCCACAGCGACTTGATTCTGTTCTATAAAATACCTGGTAATATAGAAAATCAAACAATTTTAATTATCAAAATTGCATTTAAATTGAAGGAAAAAAAATTTTTTTTTGTTTAAATAAATATATAATAACAGATGAACCGGTCAAAAGAATTGCCATGGAAGTATATCACTACTGGATTATCTAAGTTTCTCAACTCCTGTTCCATTTGTTTATCACTTAACACTGAATTTTGATGTCTGGCGACTACATCATGAGGTAATATGTGCCTAAAACATTCATTAGTCATATCATTGAACCAAATAATAAAGGTGAAATTGATATGAGTAATAATATACGGCTTATCAAAATGCGGCAGATATGCAATAAATTCATTACTTTTTCATCAAAGAGTTCGATAACTGCAAACCTATAGATAAAAAAAAAAAAAAAAAAAAAAAAAAAAAAAAAAAAAAAAAAAACAAAAAAACGCAAAATAGTTACTGGATGATCTAAATACATAAGAAAAAAGTATTAAATAGCTACAAAACTTATTGAAAAGCAGAGATCATACATTATTTAAATTTAGATATTCCAACTAAAAAGAACTAGCTTAGTTTGCCATTTTCCAAACTTTATTTAATTAAACCACTTAACAAAAAAAAAGAGCAAATCATGAACTAACCAACATCCTAATCGTAAGTCATCTTTTCCTTCCAAATAAAAATTTCTTCCCATTGCCTTAACACCATGATATGTCAAATTTGTAAAATCTTGGTATGGTATTTTCACTGAAATTACTAGCTAATTAAAATAAAAAATGTTGGATAAAAAACAGAAAATATTTGAAATAGGATCATCTCGACAGTTTTGCAATGCAATAAGATACCTCAATATTAGAAATCATGCTATTTCGCATTAAATCAATCACATAATTTCATACACTTGATTGGATTTAAAACTGTACATAGCAAAATTAAAAATTTACCAAAATTGAGGAAGAATAAATACTGCAAACACCATGGGAAAAAGTAGATAATTACAGGAATCAAAAAATATAATGAAATAGGCACAATCATATGCCACCGATTCATAACTCTAAATAATAATAAAGTGATCATCGATAAGCAAAATATATGCCTCACTGTTATTCATAACATCAGAGACTGGAAAACGAAAATCTAGGAAAACTTTAGAAAAAATGATTTTTATTGCCAAACTGATAGATGGCAAACAGACAAACTGCCGATCAACTCGAAACTTTCTAACCATTTTACGTTCTAAAGCTACTTTATTAATCGATTTTTGAGAAATTTACGACGGGCCAAATTAGTTTTTATTTTAGGAATTTCCAATTGCCAATCAAACCTAATTTTAAAATTGCAAGTAATAATTTGCATCAAGCCCAACATTAAAAAAATGAGGTCAGAAAATGAAATCAAGTTGTATAACAATGGATTTGTTAAAACTGAAAAATAATTCTGGGCGGAAATAAAAACTGGTATGACTATCATCATCACTTATGACCATTATCAATGCAAATATGACGCATTCTACGTCACATTATTCTCATATGAACAACTATACAGTAATCAGTAACCTGATTGGTGATTATGATAGTGTCGAAGATAAGATTATGAGAGAACATTTATGTAGAGAATGTTTGTGTATACTGAAAAAAAATAGAATTTTTATTTAATCAATAAAACAATTTGTGAAATAACCGTGGAAAGAAGTTTGACGGAAAAAAAGAAAAGAAGAAATGAAAATGAACAATATAAGACAAACAAAAATCCTGTCAAATCAATTGTGATTTTAAAAAGAATTTTTCGCTAGAAATCTCACGATTATTGTTGGAAATATAGGGCGATATATGATAAACATCAAACAACCTGGATGTGAAGTTCTGCTCAAATATATTACTTCCACCAAATCATAATACAAATAAAATGGGGTCTTTGGAAAATTTCAAAATCTTAGAATTCTTAAAAAAATTTCCTAATATTTTCTTTTCGCAAATATTTAAGACGAACAAACTCGAATTGTGAACATAATTGCTTGGAATCAAAAATCACATAAAAAACATTCTAAACCAAGAAAAGACTCCACCACACCGAAAATCTTCCCTAATTCCGTATCCTTATAAATAATGACCGCAGTCTTATTCACAGGCATAAATAACAACCATAGCCTTACTTTACAAGAAAAAGTATAAAAAAGTATAAGTACAAGGAAGTCACAACAGAGAAAAAAAAAAAAAAAATTCATTTTTTCCCGTATCGTTAATTTACGAAAAGCACTTTCTTATAAAGCAAAACAATTTTGTCAAATATTGTAAAATTTCTCAAATTTCATTCGATTTCCATCACGGAATCAGAAGTATACAAACGATGAACTGCATCTCGTTCCACTAACTACAACAAATTAGTGATAAAAATTTCATCGCAGAAACAAAAATAAATAATAAATTTGTCAAAATAAATTACCCATCAATTAATCTAATGGGATTTCTCAAAAAATTATTTACAAGTCTACTATAATAATAAATCCTGACATAAAATCTGATTTAATTCAATGTTATAACAACGCTTCAAGAGATTACATCTATAGAACTACAAAATATACAACAGCGAAATTATCATTGATAATTTTTATGAATTAAATTTAAATTTAAAAATCAAAATAAATTCCCTTATTGAAATTGTTTTAAACATGATCGAATACTAAATTTATTCAAGATCAAAAGAATAATTTTAATCGATAATTGCGAGTAACTGCAACTAATCCACCTAAGTTATTCAAAAGTTACCGCTATTGTGCAATGTATAGCAAATGGTTTCCGAATGTTCAAATGATTTCCAAGATTTCTTTCGCCTTATCTAATCTAAAACTTTCATTAAATACGATGATTGTAATAAAAGCATTGGTTACCTGATGAACGGCATTTATTTCACTTGAACTACGAATTATGGCAAGAAGATCAGCAAACTGCTGTTGTCTATCAGCTTCGGGAATATGCTAAAATATACACTGAGTAATGAAAATCTTTGATTCCTAAAAAAACCAAAAGAACATTAAAAAGTTCGATAAATGAAGACTTCTTCCACGCTTCAATTAAACTGCCAAAATTTTTATGTTTAATAGCCATATGTCATGGAAAATTGGATGTTTAACGCTTAAAAATGTGCAGAGTATTATCTAGAAAATTTTGAAATAAAAAAAGTTCATCAAATTAAAAAAAATAATATGCTTACCTGCAAAGCAACAACAACTCTAAGTGCCGCTCTTCGAAGCTCATCTTGTTTGTCATTTTCCTGCTTTACTGCATTCGCCTTAGCTCTGGCTTGTATCTGAGTCTGAAAGAAAAATATTATGGTCAACTACTTTGATAATCAAAACAATTCAAGCTTGCCATCCATAAACAAGAAAACACGCTGATTTATGTGTAATTTGCTTCTTAGTAATAATTATCCTGCTAAGCCCTTTTTTTTTTTTTATTCACTATGGATATAAAAACAAGCAAAAGAAAAAAAAACTTTTAACTAATTCAGAGAAGATTTGAATGATATAAATATCAGGAAGATACCCATGATAAAATATACCTTCAATGGCTCGCAAAGACTATCGAGTCGCTGAAGTACTTGTGAAGGACATAAAGCAGCTAAGCGTGCAAGCATCAAATAAGTCAACAATTTAATATCATGTTGATCCTAAAAACATATGAAAACTATGAGATATTAATTAATATCAAATATAAATTGCTTCTTTTCAAAAACTTGCTATGTTTCATTGTAATAAAAAATACTTACTTTCAGCCCATTTTCCATGTGTGTAATGAATTCAAAAACATCCAGTCGTTCCAAGCATGTTTCTAGCAATGTATACATACTAAAACCATATAAAAATAAAGTTTTAAAAAAATGTTGAAAATTTAATCAACTTCTGATAACATTATAAGTTTGACATTTCATAGATTCATAATCAACAAAAAGTATAGTAGTATCATTCAACAGTGAAGCTGCTCGATGAATTTTACAAATTTTATTAAATTTTTTGTAATAAAACCAACCACTCAAAAGCTGCCTTTCGTAAATCAAGTCCATCATCAACGGTATGTTTAAATGGACCCATTTCAACCTCACGAACCAATTCTTTCTTAACTACTGTTTCACTGTATAATGATGGTAGAAAGACAGGTAATAAATCCCGGATCTATAAAAAAGTAAATTTTTGGTAGAGGAATAAACATATTTAAATGTTAGCATCTATTTATTTGAAATGATTGTATCAAAAATGTTAGCATTTATTCATTTGAAATGAATTTATCAAAACTAAATGAGTTCAATAATGAAAATACTCGTTAAATACAGCTAAAATCATGAAAAGCCGAGAAGGTTCATAATGTAAACTGACAAAAAATAAAAGATTTTAGCTATTACATAAATCGAATCACTAATTGAGCCACTCGTAACATTATATCCATAGATAATTTTAAATGAATTTAGGGATTAAATCTTCTAAATACGAACAAAAGACTTATAATTACTGAAAAACTCAGCAAGTTTTTTAAAAATAAGTTTTTCTCAGTTTTCAGTTGATTTTTAGCAATACGAAATTATAAAAATGCTCAATAACTTACCAGTCTAGGTTTGTTATGAGCAGCAGAATTGAAAGCTATCAATGCCACTCGACGTACATTAAGATCTTGATCCGTAACAGTTCGCAGAAAATGTGCCATTGATGACTGCAGCAAATCATCAATAGCTGTCCACTGTTCAACAATTAAAAATTTCACTGCTGTAACTGCTGTTGCACGCATAAACGGATTCGGTGAAATCACACATTTCTGAAGAACAAAGGAAAAAAAGGACCATTTACTAATAAATTTAAATTTCACTAAACTGATTTTGTGAATGGACCTAAATGAAATAATGTATCAAAGCGATGGTGGATATAAATCTCCATGTAAATAATTTTCAGTTGTGAATTCGCATAACATTTCTGACAAGCCTCATGAATATACGCTTTGAAAGACTAAAGGTATTCTAACCAAATATATCACAGTTAATAAAAATTAAAATTGAAATTAAAGAATGGGATCTACTAAAAAATAGACCTTCAATCGCTGTAATAACTGTTCGGGATGGACAAGACATAATTTGCCGAGACATTCGGCAACTACATTTCGAGTCCCTTCTTCCGCAGCTGTTGCATGAGTGATTAAAACAGGCCAAATTTGTTCAATTCTTGGACGGAAAATCTCTATAGCCCGAGAATCACCGCTTTCCGAACCAATTACCTGGAAAAATGCTATGAAATTATTATTTTAATATAAAACAGAAATTGGTAGGAATTCATCAAGCTTTTCTGGTTATTTCAAAGATGAAGGGTATGAAATATTTGCCAAAATGAATTTCAGTAATATTTAATTTACAAATAAAAAGCGACATATGTTCTAATGTTGATAAAACAAGGCAGTCTAAACTACTTAATAATATAATTTAACGAAGCATACACTCATGCACGCTTTTTTTTTAATGCTAATTTTCTATATTTCTGAATTTTGCACTAAGAGAATAAAGAAATATAAGAATAACTGCACTTCTTTCAAAGCATGCAATAGAAGATATTGGCGTTTTGGTTGCGAGTTGATTTGTTCGAGCAAAAATGGAAGATACTTTTCGAGATTTCCTGAGGCAAGCCTTCCCAATGCATACGATGCAGCTGTTTTCATTTCTTCCGATGTTGTATTGAAAGCATTCACTAATAATTCTTCGGGTCTAAAATTCTTACCATTGAAACGAGGTTATATTTAAAAAATTTCAAACGATAAAATCACTTCGACATGTATTTAGTTATCTTAATCTACCATCAAAACTGTCACAGTTTACTTTTCAGGAAAGAAAAATAAGTGTTGGTATGTAATATTTTATCAAAAAGCAAAAAAAAAAAAAAAGTAATTGAGTAATAAGTGCATTATGACAAGATGGATTTTTTGTATAGCATAATGGATTTTCAATTATTTTCCGATAGAAAGTCTTTTTTCCTTTTATAAAAGAAAAAAGCAATACAAACGAAAAATGTATTTTATATGGATGAATTTCTACTCATACATATATATTTGGATAAATCGACTGTGACATATAAATGGCTTCACGGGACTTTCTGGAATAAACCTTATTTTAAATTATAAGGAAATGAAAGATGTTAGGATGAAAAAACGGAAAACATACTTCGGTGAAAACTTGTCAAACGTTCGTGGACATGTACAGCCTAATTCACCGATTGCAAGTAAAGAAAAGAGTCGCACACCATCTGTTGTATCATTCGATATTATTTGCTCCGATAATTTCTTCGCTAAATTACGACAATGATTCTGTTGACCAGATGCAGAAGCAACAACAGCAGTACATGCTGATATAGAGCGATAGGCTTGTCGATGAAGCGAAGTATTATCGTAAGCTGGAGCAGTCAACTGATCCAACAATTCCTGGAAAATAGTCTCTTGTTCAAAAAGCAATTAAAATAAAATGTCAATACGTGAGTTTTAAAGTTCGAAAAATTTTTAAAATTTCACTTTTCTAATTTTCCTACTAAAATTATGAAAGTACCTCGAAAGACGGCTTCTGGGGTATTTCTGCTTGGACAACGGCTAGGACAAAGTTCAAAGAAGCTGTCAGGGTAGCACCTTGAAGCAGAGAACTTTGCAGGAGATTTACATAAGCCGCAAGTATTTCCGATAAACTAGAAGATATGATTAGCGGCTGAGCAACTACTAGGTCTGAAAATATTTCTCAAGTATTAAGCTCTATAAGAAGTCTTTGATTAAAAATATGCGAACATAACATCTACAGCATGAATTCAAAATACATTAGATTTTTAGGGGATTGTCTCGTGAAAAGGGAAATAATCAGTGGTAATTGTATGACAGAGTAATATAACAGTAATAAGAAATGATAAGCACTGTTTCACATTTTAATAACTAAAAACATCGGAAGAACTCTGTTTTCTGATCACAGCAAAAATTGGCCGATATTTTGTAAAGTAGTCATATTTAAAAAAAATGTTTCCATAGATGACAATGAGAAAAAATAATACTTACGACTAAGAAAAGTAAGAGTAAGCTGGCTGATTTGTAGATCAAATTCAGAGATCAACGCTGGAGTTTCTTGTAATACTTTCATCATCTCACTGTCATCCATGCTACCATACTTATAATTCGTTACCAAAGAATCCAACAAATTTAATGTCGAGATCTGTAATTTATCCAACAAACTTTAATAATAAAATAAGTGAAATATAATCATGAATCATTGCAAAAACTCGACATTATTATTGGATGATTTATAAAAATAATGAAAAGTAATCTAAGAAACAATTAAAGATGAGCTATACACTTATAATAACAGATGCTTTAAGCTGCAGTACATTCCAAGCTAAGCTATATAGATTTAATGAACAAATAAAGCCAAATTACCTTTAAAGTTCTATGGTTCTTGCGCAAATATTCGGCTAGCAATAACAAAATATCTGACAAAATAGAATGTAGTGAAATTGATAAAGGACTGTTCACAATTACGGTAAGTGCTTTTACTGTAACAAGACGCGTCATTTCATTCCGCAAACGATCCAAAAATATCGGCAAACAAATTGGCAGCTAAAGAAAAAAAATCCCATCCAAACACTCGAAAAAACATCTCTGAGCATACAATACATATTAGGAAACTTGAGATCTAGAAAAGTCTCGTATGAATATAATTTATATTTACATCAACAGAAATATCTCCTAATTTGAAAATTCTAAAATTCATATATTTCTTACCTTGTCCTTCAGAAAATCACCGAAAGTTGCGATAAGAAGGCCTGCTGCTGTGATTGCCTTTTCCTTCACTTCCTGAAAAAAAAGAAATGAAAGAGAAATGTAAACTATAGGAAGCTGAAATTGTTAACTAAAAAATAACGGCGGCAAACATTTTTACTGATCGAAATCCATGACTAAAAATTTATGAGTTAATCAATATTGAAATTACTATAAAATTTAATTTATAATGTTTTTAATATACAAAAATTCTCAAACCTGGTCTATATCGGTAGCTTTCAGCTTGCCAATGATTGCTTCATAGATGCTATCCACATATGGTGAATAATCGAAATTGCCTTGTTCAGATGTCACTGGACGTAAGACACGAATCAGCGATGTTGTAACCGTTAATGCCTCTGCTGCTACTTTGTAAAATTGTTCACTAACAGCCCGTACAATAAGTGGTACCAGTACATCCATATAAGCATGTAATTTCTGAAAATTTAAAATTAAAAGGTAAAAAGTAATCGAACATTGTTTTCTTGAGAAAAAAAATTCAATTTTTCCTTTTTTTTTTTTTTTTTTTTTTGAGAGAATGCTAAGAGCAATATATTTTCTGTGTTTATTCGTCAAATATTTGAGTAAACAAAAAATAATCTTACATAAAAGGACATATTAATTCAGCGTTATCAAAAGAGAGCTATGGAAACAGAAAATATTTTCATGTTACCACCTCTGGTGAATGAGTGCAGAGTGCTCCCGATAGGAATGTAAGTGTGTCAATTTTCACATTTGTATTCAAGGAACGATCATTCATTGCATTTGATACTCCAGCCGTCAGATGAAACATTTCGTCACCAAGTGCACCAGGATACGCTCTTAGAAAACACAATAGATAAATAATTAAAAATCAGCGATAAGCAAAATAACCGAAAAACTACATTAATCCGATATTAGATGAAATAATCATTCTATTAAATAATGCAAAAAATGATAAGGCAAATGAAAAAAAAAAAAAGAAAAAGAAAAAAAACCGTAATAGATGCGTAAGTAAAACGAAACAATATTGTTTAGTTTTGAGAGCCTTCGTGTTTAACAATCGACTGATTGCTTTGACAAGTAAAGGAATCTGTAAATCCAAAGCCTGCAACAAGATTCCAGCAAATTTTATTATAACTGCATAAACGAATGGCTGAGAAATTCTCTTGATTGTTGTTCTAAATGTGATCATTATACTAAAGGTCTTATAAGATGGAAATATAATAACTTGAACTATAACATATCGTTACGTCAAGCATTACCACAAACTGCGATCTAATAGCAAATCAAATACTAGTATATATTTAACAACTTTCTCTATTTCAATACGCTTCAATGGAACTAAATAATAAAAATTCTCTTTTGCATTCATATATTTAAATGCCTCAATGGTCTCTAGGCAATTGTTAGTTAAATTTAATCATTTACAACCACAACTATTAATTCTCTATTAGAAAAAAAAGAAAAATACAAACCTGTAATGTCTCAAGTTGTTCCATACTTAAAGCATTTCGTAGCAATACACCACCTTTAACAGTAACCGTTTCCACGTCTCCACATGCATTTTTTTTTGCATCGCCATTTTCTTCTGGCTAAAATAAGAATTGAAACAATACATAAAAAGACCGTCATTTTAAAAAAAAGAAAAAAAAAGTTAAGCTATGAGAAAAGTATGGATTCTGATTCTTTCCGAACTGTGCCCAATTTTTGAATGTTTTGAAATAATCTGTTTTCATAAAAGTAATGCTTTTTCAACACATTTAATGCGCTCAAAATGGACTTACGACGCAAATGGCTGAAAAATTTGGAATTAAATTGCGAATTTGCGACAACAATGCCGTATAAGCATGCATTATATCCCACTTCACGTTATCCTCACGTTCTTTGAAACGACTAATCAATAGAGGACCAAATGAAGTTAAATATTTAACAATTTCGTCACGGCGTGATAAAATCTAAACATTCAACATCACTGCAAATAATTCGGGTGACAAAATCTAATCAAGTATCGCTATCTATCTCATTATCTAATAGATAATGATAGATAAAGCGTTTTATATATTTATTCATATAATGCGCGCTGCGCGCACCTGGTAACTCTAGACAAGAGCGAAGGTATTTTATACGATTACGGTTAGTCATACTGAAAATCGAGTCTTCAGTTAGTTACCATGGAGATCCAGCACATTAAAAGTATACAGTCTGGTAGTCCACATGTGAATCTTTCAAACTGCGAAAACATGGCTCTTTTCCTGACATACAGACTGTGCATGAAGCACGAATAAGCATATTGTTTCAAGTTGTGGAGAAGTAATAACGATTTATTCGTGAACATACAAGAGCTTCAATGCATTTAGCGCATGCTCGGCGTACTTTCCAGCTCATATCATCATCATCCGAGTATTCGTTTCCTTCATCATCGTCGTCATCGGTATCACCTGAATAATTTGTAAGCAATGGAATTGATCCGTATTAAAATTCATTTCAGCTTTGTTTCGAAAAATAAATATCACTGTTTTCTACAAGCAAATTCATATGCAATATAGAAAAAGTCACTTTTGTAAATTTCGATAAACAAATATAATTTTAAAATATGAAAATGCTTATGTTAAAATGTCAATCAATTATTATTTAACCACTATTAAATACATTGCAGCATTTACGTTACTTCACACTATTCATTGCATATTACGATAACCAGCGAGCAATCGATAAAAGAGCTCACAATAATCATTGAATTATTTTAATTACTATAGTATTGGCGATTCAAATTGTCTGATTATCACTGTCTACAAATGTGCCATATTTATGTATGTCAAGAAGTTGCCGGGAAATATATTTAACTGTGATCCATTTAAATATATTTACTAATCGTTATCATATCTCCGTTGTGATGGCATGCTTCGAATGAACTTTGTAAAACGTGTCGATACGAATCTCGATAAACCCACTGATTACCTCATTTATTAACTGGCAATCCTTTTTTTTTTCATCAATTATTGACTTCAAAAAATTTGAAATTTCGAAAACCCATTGATTTTAACTGATATGATATTTAATAACAACTACCATCAGTATCCATCTGCGAAATGCTATCCATTTCTTCATCGTCATCGTAGGTATAATTGGGATCATGTTTTAAATAATCAACAACCACCTTCACAATATGAGAAATAAATGGTGTTATTTCGCGAGGGCAACGATAAACAAATGTTTCGAATGCCTGTAATATATTTCTTGCTCTATCGTTTTAATGGAAAGTGCACATTTCGAGAAAAGTAGATCAATAAATACGAGGGAAAGGAGAAGCATAATCACGAAATGTTAAGCGGATTAGATTATTTAATATATTAAACAAATACTTACTTGGATGCATGATTCACGTAGCTCGTCATCCTCTGTTGTAACAGTATAATCGACTAGTACAGGAACTAATCTCGATAAATGTTTTACGAAACGGGGACTAGTTGTTTTGCAGATATTCTGACATGTTTGCACCATTGTACGAAATTGTTCAGCTGGTGCCTATAAATGAAGACAACAAACTATTCGAAAAGACTTGGTGCAACGCTTTTCAATGTTTCACTAAATTTTTTACAAAAAATGGATGGAACGAAATCATTTCACTAAATTTACAACAAATTAAATAAATGATTACTCCAGGTACTGTCAGTTGTTGGACGATAATATCCATCGTTTCTCCATAAAGCGTGACATCTGCGAGAGCTAACAAACTTGATAACGCCATAATAGATCGTTTACGTAGAGCTTGACGGTCGGAGGAAAGCTGTTGAAGTAAAGCTTCTTGTAGCTGAAACATTCTGCATCATATACATTTTGTAAGAAAAAGAAAGAACAGAAAATCGTTCAAAATGTCAAAAGAAATCCGATATTATGTTGAAGCTTGCAAAAATTTCAGAAATTTTAACTAAAATGCAAATATCGATCAAATTTTTAATTTCGGTCATTTTCTTCTCCTTAGTTAATTTCCATTTTGCGACAAACAGTATCGCAATTCATTCAAATATTGCATCATAATAATAAACCCCTCTCAAATATGGTGAAAATAATAATCCATAACGTGATAGGATATCAGATATAATGTCGATTATTTCGAGCTTCACAGAGATATCAACATGTTCCGTATCCGCTGTAAAGTTAATCATTTTATTAAAGTATCAGGAGAAACTTTTTTTTCTTTTTGTATTAACAGCTAGTTTGTAAAAGAGAATTTCCAAAAAATGACAGAAATAATCCACCAATATAATACATATATGAAGAGTAACAAAAGCAAAATAAAACCGAAAATGATTTACATAATGCATTTCTAAGCGGTGGTACCAGCTGCTTAATTACTGCTACTGTTAATGGAGAACTTGCAGCAGGTAATTCAGCAACTGCCGTTTTTAGTGCAATAGAGGAAACATCTCGCAACTTTTCATCACCATTAATCATTGCTTCACAAAGATGTGAAAAAATTGCTTGAGCCTGAAATATAAAATTTGCGAATCAAGAAAAAAACATAGAATTAACAACTCTTTTTTTTTTTTTTGGCTATTTATAACGCAAACAAAGTTAATGTTTTATTTATAACTATTACCATCGGAACCAACCAATAGTTGAAAAGGTAGGAAATTAACAAATCTTTTCCGACTAATTTAGCTCACTAATTTTTTATTTTCAATTTTAAATAGCAAGGCACGGACCAAAACAAAATGTGCTCCATGCAAAAAATCTCATGTTTTAATTTAATTGTAACAAGTTTTTAGGCCATAGTCAATGGTAATGACGAATATGACATTAGTATGTAATCTGTACGCATGACAATAAGGTAGTGATGATTATGAAAAAGTCTAACTGCAGAAGATTACATCAAACAATTATACATTAATGTAAGTTAAAAAAAACAACGTATTATACTGAAATAACGAAAAATAGAAATCTATATAATATGATAGTCGCCACATCTAAATACTTCACCTGTGTATCTCTCACTTTATGCACAAGTGGTCCCAAACATCTCACTGCCAAATTTTGTACTTCACCATTCTTATCCTCCAACAGCCTCACAACCATATTAACCACCTGAAAACTAACCTCTTTTGTGATGGCAAATATTTTAATATCAAAGAAAACAGCATATTTAAAAATATAAAAATACTGTAGCTAATAAGATTATGTAATTCCATGTCAGTAATTAATATTATTCATTCGTACCAAGAAATGCTGAAATTAGAATCAAATTCTCTGTCAAAGATTTGATTCAAATTCAACCTACTTCAACCATTTCTACTTGCATGTTGTATTTGATTTTAACATAACAGATAGAAATTGAGCTTTATACAAATTTCTGTGCAATTTAAAGTTTTTTTAAGCAGAGACTAGTCACAAATTATCATACGTAAAATCTAAATAAATGGTAATATACCAAATGATCTCGACGTTGTAAAAGTTCACATACCAAATAGTGTGGAAAATATTGGCAATTTTTTTTTTAAAAGCATATCACGCTTATCTAACTAATGGAATACATACTTTTGAAATGTATGAGATTAATGTTTCATTTTCCATAATATAAAAACTGTCAATTATAATCGAGTTATTTTAGCGTGTAAAAGGCTAGTTTCTTGGAAGATAATGAAGTTTTACATTGCATTTTTATGCAATATAAAAGAAAAATACTATACTCTTCGTTCGGATTCGTCGTCCAATTTGATGCTATCATTTTGTAATTCAACAATTAAGTCATTCGTAGCCATGAAACGATAATCTTTATCCGTTGATGACATCTTTTCCAACAAACTTGCAATCTGAAACGGCATCTTTTTGGATTCCAATTTCGGCTGTTTGGTAATCGATCTAAAAGCCTGCAAACTAGAAAATATATATAATGAACTATTCCATTTCCGTGCAAGCTATAGAAATTGTGCAATGAATAAAGTTTCCCAAATCCGAATATCTCATAATTTCACTCAAAAATTGGATACACCAACCCAAAAAATTTAGATATACCATCAAATCTTGAACAGAGGTCTTCATATTACGAGTATTCAATAAACTCCAGAATAACAGGTCTCAGCTTTCGGGTATACGATTACCTCCTGAACAAAATGAGAGGACTTAAAGAATTTAGTTGAAGCTTGCTTAAAAAAACTCGAGAAAATGTTTTAGAAATCCTTTGGAAGACATGATTTTGGGAAAAAATATATATTTCAATTAGCTGATCAACAAAATTTTTACAAAGCAATCTTATTATTTGGCTTATCAAAATATTTCAGTCTAAATGAGATCACAGACATGAAATCATAATTGAAAAGTACAAAACTATGACATAATAAAATCATCATCATACGATCAAATTCATGATCAAATAAACTACATCAAACTAAGTATACTTTTATACTAAGTGTACTTGTTTCTCTTTTATATTTTCCCATATTTTTACCGTTTTTTCCAATCACTTTTATTTTAATCTCACTAATTCAAGCATATTATAATAATAATGTTGTGAAAACTGATTTTTAAACGACATAAAAACTAACTTTTTTAAATGGTAATTTTTAGTCTTTTGACGCAAGTCTTATCGTATTATTTTAAGCGATAAAAAAAAAATCATATTTAGCAATGACATACAGTTCAATTTTTACCAAAAAAAAAAAAAAAGAAAAGAAAAAAAAGAGTCGAAATGAAAGAATTCATTAAAAAAATAAAAGAGTGTTAATAAATAGTATATAATATTAAAATAAAAGAATATACAAACATCCTTATGGCTTTTTGACTTTTTTTTTAAAATTAATTTGTCGAATACCTGAACAAGCACACTTCCTCTCATCTATTGACATTCAACTTCCTTAGTTTATATCACTGAGGGACTGCAACATTCCTGACCCAACTTTGACCCTTTACCCTTCCCGGGCCCCCACCTCACTCCGCCCACCCCGTCCACGCCCACTCTCTTCTCGATCTTTCAACCGCTCCACTAAATATATCAATAAGTAACGATGATGGAAATGTATCACTTTGGACATTGTTTTATGAAAAACGACATCCGAGGATTCTTTTTTTGAATTTTTAGAGTTTGGATAATTCAAGAATATTGCGTGCACTTGTGTTAATAATGCATATTTCTAAGTGTTATTCATCATTTCCACACTTTTATACACACACATACACGCATACCTGCGTATACGTGAGTATACACAGTACACTCACGTGTACTTGGACGTACACACCCGTATATTTATATAAATATACATATAAATGAATGAATTTTGAAGATGGGAAATAAATTTTAATTTTCAAAATTGAACGTTTTAGGCAATCAAATATATAATAATAATTTGAAATTTAATTACCTTAATTTTAAAATCGAATTCTGTTTTTGATCTTCAAATTAAAAAATAAAAATTAGTTTTTGAAATGTAGAAGAGAAGACGAAGAATATTCTTTGAATCGTATCAAAATAAAAGAATTGAAAATTCTTCTAATTCTATCAAGAATGAATGATAACTTTAATATAGTTGACAATAATAAACAATGAAATAAGGAAATTAAAGATAAAATTGTCATTTCCTTTAAATTATCTTAAATAACAATTTGAATTAGTAAGATAAATTTCCACCAACAATGTTATGTAAAGTAGACAATATTATTTTTATGAATTAAACGACCAAACGCAATTTATATTTACTAGATGTCTGGTAAAAATTACTCATCGGAAAAGAAAGCACTCAAATAATGATGATAATAATGATAGGAAATAAGATAATAAATGATAATTTCACCACGATATATTTATATATATTGGTTTAAAACATCCAAACTGAACCGATCACTTCCTGGAAAAATGGCAAAAATAAACTTCACAGAATTATATTATGCAAATATATCATTTCAATTTCAAATCAAATTCAAACAAATATGCTTAATTATATTTATCTAAATTTATTCAAATTCAAAAAGAAGACATTCTCATCCCCATTGCGAAAAAAAAAGGTCACAGCATAACTGATCTCATGTAATATTATGATGACAAATCAGAAAAACTTATCCTTGTCTCCCTCGCAAAAAAAAGAAAGTCACAGAATTATCGATCTCATACAATATTGAAGAAGGTCAACATTCTATTCGAAATTTATGGGGCGAAAGATTTCCTACAAACTATATACAGGGATTAAATGATATTTGAAAATTTACAAATTTGTTAGTTTTTATCAATCCTTTTTTTTGATTATAAATATTTATCATCCTTACAATAAGTTCTATTTCCCTAAATTTATTTTTTTTTTTTAAAAGAAAAAGATAATTCAAATTCTGATACGATTTCTTCGGACTATGAATTCATGAACTTTAAAAAGGAAATTCAATTAGACTTGCATTCTTCTCTGAATATTTTAAAATGATGCCAAATGCATTGATATTTGAAGCTTTTCATTGTTGGACAAAAAATAAACAAAAAACAAAAAGAAAAAAACGATTAATCGGTAATTCTCTTATCGAAATTTATTCATTGGTACTTTTCATTGTCTATTCAACAATTAAATATAATTAACGAAATAATCATTGCTTATGATAAGTCTTTCACTTATTTTTTTCGTCAGCATTATGAGATCTTAGATTTGGTGGGAAATCATCAACTGATAATTGCACCTCCATTCATATTTTTAAATCAGCTTAATGATAACATTTAATATTTCCAAATCAACGTTTCAATTATTATATTTATACTTTCATATCATTATTTCAATTTTATTATTCATTCCCGTCTTTTTTTTTTCGAATTTTCCACGTTTACCTAAAATTTATATATATATTTTAGCATATCAATGATCGATGGATCCATATAATAGTTGATTCGTGTGTATAATGATGATGATGATGATGATGATGAAAATCGATTGGTTAGAAATATTAAATTTAAATTTCCATTTCATATTGCATTACCATCACTGACAATGGATCAGTGATAATGATAATGTTATAACAGATCAAAATAACGAAATACAAATTAACTTGATCAACTTCATTTCGCTATTTCATCATTTGAAATTGAACAACAAAAAAGCTATCATTTATCTTGAAATATATATCATAACATGATAGCATTACAATGTGAAATGGAAAATTTAAATTTATTATTCCCAGTTAATCGGTTTCTCACTAAAAGGAATACATATTGTGATGATATTATAACTTCTGCAAATTATTCAAATTGTCTCAAATATGTTTAATTTGGAAAACAAAAAAAAAAAAAGGAAATCAAAATGAAAAAGATAAAAGAAAAAATAATGATAACATGTAATAAACACAACAAATTACTAACTGTTTTACTCGTAAAAGTTATTCATCATGAAAAAAAAAAAATGAAGTTTTGAGAAAGAGAAAAATAAAATAACAATTTTAAGAGAATGAAAAAAAGAAAAAAAAGAAGAAAGTTGTTGGGATCAAATTGATAAAGGAAAGAAAATTTGATTCATTTAGATAGAAAAAAAAGTAAATCTCATTCTTTTCATTTTGATTTATTCTTATCATGTTTATACTCTTATCTTTAACATATCTCATATATCTTTATCTTTCATATCATGTAACACAATTACACAACATAGTTGCAAGCAATAAAGAGATAAAGCCTAAAAACGATTTTTAAAAAAGACGTAAAAGATTACTAGAGGAATAGAAAAACAGTATAACAATAGTGTACAATGAGTTTATCAATAAAATGATAACGATTGTATGAAAACGAGAGGAAAATGAGATGATGAATGGCTGAATGGAAAAAAGTCTATAGCATCGGAAAAAGCGAAATATTTTCATAAATTATAGATATACGATGAAGTATCGTATGACATGTTTTTGACCTTTATGTTACAGTTGTTATACTGTAAATAATGTTGTGCTACGATGACATGGAGTAAACAACTCTCTGCGCCATGGTAACATGTTGTAAATTATGCTAGGCCTGATGTATTAAACAGACTCTTATTATATAAAAAGTTAGGGACAATCAGAAGGGAGTGATTTGATCCTAGCAAAAACTCTCGGAACTAAAGAAACAAATCTCAATCAGATCGAACAGAAACACAGCACAGAGAAACTCTCAAAAGAGATTTGAAATGCAATCCTTCCATTGAGAACAACGATGAAAACGAATAATTTAACGATTAACTCTATTTGAATATTTTTGAATAGTCGCCTTTATTACAGCCATTCGTCTGTGCCAAGCATCGAGAAATTTTTAGGACAAAATAGTGATTGGAAGTCAGTTTAGATCAATTGGAAGCTTTGCGAGATTTCCGAAATTCAAAATAGATCAATTGAACAGATATGCATTTATATAACGATCATTTCTTCGTTTGATAAAAAACATTTATTTTTTGATAAAATAAAATTTTCGCTAAATTACAAGGCTAAATTAAAAATTTCAAAATAACGATTCAAAAACTTGTTACGGTAGAAGTAGAAAAAAAAATCACAAAATATAGATATCTATAAACTACATAACGAAATATCACGTATCTCACATTATCATGGTCACTTCTTGGGTGCAAGATGTTTGAACGGTGGAAAATAGAAGAAGCGTGCTAATGATACATACATCGATCCTGAAAATTAAAAATTGAAATTATTTGTCGAACAATTTTTTTTTTCTTGTATGTATTTTGCTTGCAAAATTTCAAATGTATCCATTTTGCAAATATTTGCAAAATAGTTTGGTTTGCCATTTATAGCTAAATTTAAAAAAACAAAAAAAAAAAAATGGTTTAGCAATATTACGGAGTTTGTTTTTATTTGATGCGAAATATCAATAATATCATTGTATGCCGAATTATCTTATCACAAGCTTATATCACATATTCATAGATTATGTCATATTTATTTGATAGTTAGGATCCTAATGATGTTTAGTTAATTAAATGCAAATTATCAAAACATTCAAGTAAATCGATCTGATCTAAGAATGCGTATAAAATAAATTCATAAATAGAATGGTAGAAAAAAATCGATTAAAAGGGATAGAACAATGTGATTGAAAAAAAAGATGATATAAAAATTGGTAAATATTATAATATGATAATTGTTTTAATGTATTAATTGGAAAAAAGGCAATCAATACATAGGGCTTATTATATGACATTAAAAACTATTTTTTTATCCATTTTGTCAAAGATTTTCATTAAAATTTCAGAAAAATGCAAGCTATAATGATGGTATATAATATTCTAAATGGGAAATATAAACTAATAGGAATACAAACCAACCAACAGCAATAAGACGTAAAGGTAGCTTTTTGTAAATGGTATCATAGTAAATGTTATTCCGGGTATTCAACCAGAGATATGCGGCAATGAAAGAAAATAATCCGGAGCCGATATATCGACACGATTGACAATCCTGAATTACGATATTCGATTTCTCTTCTTCACTCATAGTTGAATTTCGAATATCGTAGTCGATAAATGCTGAAATGGAAAATAACAATATTGCATTATATTTCTTATAAATAAAAGATGAACTTTTCGTTACCAATATTCCTTTGCTTCTTTGCCTAAAAAATATTCTGCGATTATTTGCAAAAATTAATAATATTAATTATAAACATTTGAAAACAACTAGAAAAGATTTTTCAAAAATTTAGAGATTGTCGGAGAAAAATGAAAACTTTTAGAGATTTATTTCCTAAAAACATTGAATAATGAGCAAATACTAATTTTTTCTCTGCAAATAGTAATCTGATATTGAAAAATGCTACACTTAAATAATAACATTCTGTATTTAATTACATTTGAATATTGCACTTGGAATACTGAAAAGAAAGTTAAATATTAAGTGCAACATATGTTGACAAACTTATCAAATCCAATAAATTTGCATTCTTTTCACTTATAGTTCGGAGATATTTTACTAATAATTGCATTGAAGAATTCTACTTTTACAGTTAAAAAAAAAAATTAGACTATAACCCCGAAGGACTAATGCGCTTTTTCCAACATGCAACTAGGATCGCATCATATTGAGGTTATGATCAGATGTCCAAATAGGCTATGTAACTCGGAAATTCTTTATGAAATTTTATTTAAGCATACTTAAATTGAATACAGGAATATGCAAAATCCACTGCATAACTAGCGATACCGAAAAGTTTATTTATAAATATAGATGAATTCACTGAAAGGTAAAGAATGAACAATGATAATGGTCACCAAATTATAGTAATATTCAGAAAGTGATCTAGTGATCTATACTGAAAAAAAGATAATGATCACTGAATTATAGTAACATCCACAGAGTGATCTATATTGATTTGTTCATCATAAAGCAATTATTTTTTGATACGAAAATTGTAACTGAATTCTTCCTCGAGCCTAAAACCATAAATATTTTCATGACCATATTAATTAGAAATAAGGCAAATATATTATATAATGATAAAAAATAGAATATATTCGACTAATAACTAAAAACAAACAGCAAAAATTTCTATAAAGAAACTGAAAATAATAATTGATGAAGTCGTTATTCATCAAATTCACAGATGTATGAAATAAGAAGTCACGATTCTTCTGTGTTGATCTTAGCAACTTTTTATCTGTCTAAAATATACGAACATTAACATTTGCAATGATAAGTTTCTGTATGTACTGAAATAAAATGGATTAGAAATGAAAATGAAAATCAAAAAAAAAACGACTTTTTCTAAATTTTTTGTACAAAGGGAGTATTGGCCGATATTTCATAAAACTATTGTAAATTAGTGTTATAAACAAAGGTTGGCATATAGTAAATTTACACCAAACAACAGGTATAAAAAAAAGAAATATTGGCATGATAAAAAGATGAAGAGTGAGTGATGTAAGTAGTTTACACTTTTCAAAGCAATTCCATTTATCAATTAGCTCATCGGAATTATCTTGTTATTCGATATGAAGATGATTCGGCTAATGACAAGATTGCAAGATAGTTATACATAATCTAACAAAGGTTTTCAAAAAGCAGTTCGAAAGTAATTGATTTACTTTAACCAATTAATTTCATGTATAAGCTATAAGAAAAGAAAAAATGACGAAATAATGATATTAGTATTAAAAATTAAATATAAAAGTGAAAAAAAAAAAGAAAAAACGATTTTTCTATGTAAGATTTTCGCAAGCTATTTCAATAAATGCTATGAAGAAAATCGCAACCAAAAAAATGAAGCTAATCTTTAAGATCAATCTCATCACACGTAACAGGTTGCTTCACTGAAATCATCGATTTTTTCTCTGGATCTCTGGATAACGCCTTCCGCATATCTAAAAATGATAATGTAAATTACTTCCAAATCAGTTTATGTTTGTTTTATAGTGAATACTGAATCACTATGTGAAGTGTTAATATAACCGAAAAGTAGAAAAGTTCAGCAATAAGGTATACTGTCAAAGTATTTATTTCCTAAAAAGTTCTGAAATGACAAAATAACAAGAATAGTTATAAACAGAAAATGTTGTCATATGAATCACTATATGAAATGCAAACTAAATCTATTCTAATATTCTGAAAAAAACAAAGTAAAAATTACGCAAAATATATTCCTCAATAATGTAATTAATAATAAACTATAACTCGGCTAAACAAACAATTTCCGAGAAGGAAATTTAGAAAAATCAACCAACCATAAGCATCCTCGTCATTTTCACCAGAATAATAATCAATAATACGTCGGTAGACCACATATCCAAGACTTTTATACATATTGATTGCAACAGAATTACTTACACGAACGAAGAGATCAACAAAATAACATTTTTTCCTAAAAATTTAGAAACAGAAATAAAAGATTACCGAATATTATTTAAACCATTATGCAGCCAACTTTATTACAAAGGAATCTATATTAAATTCTTCTCAACTCCGTCCTTCTCTATCGCCATCTCCACCTGATCTCAGATTAAATAGCTGATTATCGTTGAGAAAGATGATGGAAACAAAGTTCTTCGCAAGTTTGTGGTTCTAATAGCAAAAATGGGACACTTATGTTTCAACGAACAAATGCTGCTAGCCATAATACTTAATTTTCAAAAAATCTAACTCATAGCAATAATGGATATATGTTGTACACTGCCTTCAATATATGCCCATGTTATACGTAATATGTGACCTATAGAACGAATTTTTTAAAATCTTTCAAACTCTTTCCATTTCATTATTTCTTCACTTGGAAAAAACTTGAGTGAAAAAAGTACATTTCTGAAATTTCTTCAAGACTATGCATCATTCGTGCCGCTAAATGCAATCGTCTGTAAGTTGGGGCAACAGTTACTGCCGTGACATGTCCATGCCAATATTCATGTTCACCTTCTGCTTTCCCCATAACTGTAAGTAAATGAATTATGGAAAATATCAAAATTTCTTACATAGATATTATTTTATAATTACCACAAAATCTTATAAGCACCAAATTCATCAAACATAGCAAATACAAATAGATTTTTATTTGTCTCTAAATATCTTTCTAATAGATCAGCGTTGCAAAATTCTACTTACTATCATAGTTTTTCAAGCTACAATAAAAGCGATATTTCGGCATCCTAGTTTCTTCTTTTTTTTTTTTCTAAACCCGGTTACCTTAAGTCCCGCTATCATAAAATTTAGATGATTGTCATCCTTACTTCTTAACAAATAAATTACTCCAGAAAACTTACCGTAACCCATAATCTCACCATTTGGATGCTCGCAAACTTGGAAATATTCACCATGATTGATCAAGTATTGCAAATAAAAAGTGAAGCCATACTGAAAGTAAGATCGTTACGGCTTTTTTCATGAATAATTTCGGAAAAAAATAGTTATCCAAATGACCTCATTCACATTTTTCCCAAGGTACTCAAAATTCTGGCAATAAAGAATTAATTGTTGTCATGCATGCCAATTTTTAAGCATAACATCCAACATAAAAAAATTCGAACAATCCTATTCTTATTTCGATCCAAATTCATTAATAAAATACTTAAGTTCGTAAAAAAATTATTTGGATATTTCAAAAATTTTAAAGTGTCATAATATTTAAAATAAACAAACATACCGTTTCTGTCAGTGGATCCAAATTTCTGAAAAGAAAATATCTGAGAATTTTTCACGGTAGAATATTTCATTTATATGAACGAAAAATAATTTCTTCAAGTGTAAAAATAAGCTCTAAAAATCTCGCAAAATGAGACAAATGAATAAACAATTATATATTTTAATTAAATTATTTATATACCTCATACGGCTTAAAGAAAAAAAAAGCAAGGCTCATTTAACAATGTTTTATCGGCAAAAAGTCAAACTCAACAAAATACTTCTTTACTCAACTTTTTACTCCTAACATACTTAACTCAATAAGCAATTTCCGATCCAACATTTAAATTGAGTATGTAATTTCCTTCTCCCCATGTACTTCAAAACTTACGTATTATTAAATCGAAATAAATCAAAAACATCAAACGGTCGAATCGTCGTCATATCTTCTTCTCTAAAAATGAAAAAGTAAAATAGAAAACAATAAGTAATGCATGTCTCATTCTCTTCAATTTGGTATCAAAATTTTTTTAAACAACCTGCAGATAATACGTTACAAAATTTAGTGGCAAATATAAAAGAAATGAATTTAGCCACTGTAATTAAACCTTTTTTTATAAAATTAAATATGATGTTTTCATCAATACCAAAGTACGGGCTACTGAATGAAATCATTGATGCACTGCATGATCATGTCTTCCTGACCCTTTTTTTTTTTTTTAATAATTTTTTACTAAAATTCAGAATCAATAAAAACAATGTGAGTATAGCT
This sequence comes from Onchocerca lupi, assembly GCA_028564675.1. Classification (NCBI taxonomy): domain Eukaryota; kingdom Metazoa; phylum Nematoda; class Chromadorea; order Rhabditida; family Onchocercidae; genus Onchocerca; species Onchocerca lupi. The sequence continues at coordinate 15,268 of JAOVVO010000436.1, read as the reverse complement.
ATTCCTATGAAAATATTTTAAAAAATTTTTCCGAAAATAAGTTGTACGCACCAACGCAGTGTTGGATATAAAACGAACGAAGTCAAAAATATTTTATCAATTAAATTGACAGTATTATTACAAATATTTAACAATACCCACAATACAATTGCTTTCCTTATTAGTTTGTCTTATTAGCCTATTGATTTCCAATGGTACAAAACAAGCAAGAAGACGGCTGTATTAATATTGAACCAGTAAGCTAATCGATAATAATGCTATAGTTCATAGACCATTTTAACTAATACCAACTAATAAATACAATAATTCTTTACTTTACTTACTTTTCTCGTACCTAACAAACCTAGGTATGAAAAAATGCTTAAAAATCATCCGGCTTATATTCTCGGTATGGTATGCCAAAATTTCGAAACGCTCGAACATGTTTTTTCAGATAATACATCAATCTCCAATCCACCGCTTCGCCATCCGGTAGCTTTCTCGCATCCAGACAATATCGATTGTAAAGAACTATAACAAATGGTTTTATGAAATTAAAACTTTATGCGACCAAAAATGGCGGAAAAAAGGTTAAAGATGAAGATCATGCTGACAGCTTGAGAGAATGCAGACCCGCGAATATTTCCCTCAGAACAGATCAACTTGTAGAATAACAACATTAAAAAACCGATCAGAAGTTCTTATAATAAAATAATCTAGTCTATCGATTGCAATAACCGAAACTGATAGAAAACATACCCAAAACTACTGATATAAAGCCTACACCACAAAAAAAGCTTAAGATAGGTGTCCTCGTATTCTCTGCTTTGTATTGATTAGGATACCTTCTCAGGAACCATTTCGTTTGCTTCATCTGAACTTGAACAAAATTCAATATTTTCAAAGAAAAAGAGATTCTTCTCCTAAAAAATAATTTGTTCATTAATTTCAATCGTACACCAAGAAGATTTGGCAATGTTCGAACCTAATGTGACAATTGAAAAAATCTTTCTGGATAAAATATTAATGTTAGAAAAAACGAACTACACCATCATTAACGCATAAATCATCTCAAAATTTCCTGATAACAAAGCAAAATATTACTCGGAGATCATCCATTTTCAGACATTTCTTGGAAAAATAAAACTATTAAGAATTTATTTTCTCAAGTAAACAGTGGAACAAAATCATTGAAATCAAATAAGCAATAATGAAATTATATCTCATGACACATGAAATATGCCTTAATTATTTCATCTATAAATCAAAAGATCTGCAAAATAATGGAGTGAAACAATCAATTAACTAGCGAAAGCATTTGACAGTAAAAATTTTAAGTATATAGAAAAAAATTGAGCCGCTAATTGCTGGAAGTTTGATAAAACAACTGCACTCAGAAGTTTTAATCTAAATGGAAAAATCAGTATGAGCTCTTTTCAGGCCTATTCACTTCTTCCTTGTAAGGAATGCCAATTGATGCGCAGAAAGGAAATTTTCGCTTCAACCATATTACATGTTTCAAATCATGCCGATGCTCTGGATTTACTGCATTAAATTGATAAGTATAATATGCCATATGACATGCTAAAATGTAAATTTAAATTAAACGGAGTTTTGGATTGCTCTGAGAGAAACGCACTCACAAAAATATTCATATACAATATTCTTGATGAATTCATAGTTTCATAATTTAAGTGACAGAAAATATATTATCTAAACAATCAATCAATTATAAGCTATAATAATTAACAATTATCATTTACCGATTGTCAAAGCAGCTAGCATTCTCATACAAAATGGTCCTCCATGTTTCAATGCTTCAAATTGCTGAAACCATCGCCGAGTACGCATATTATCGGGATATAGTTGCCAGTATCCATAGTAATCCTTAACGTTGGAGTTTTTATTCGACATTTGCGATTGTTTTATAGATATCTCAAAAAAACGAAAAAAAATTTCTGAAAAAAAATCTACTATTTGCATGAATGACGAACGAATAATTTACTTCATTAGAAACTTGGTTTTAAAGATTTAATTTACCAGTTTAAATTAAAAATAAAAAGATCTTGATAAATAAAAAAACAAAAGGGATAACAACAACTTAAATTATAGTGTCGAACGACAAACAAAAATACGAAATAGTGCACAAAAGCACTAAATTGCATCTAGATAATATTATCGCTCCAGTGATATCATACGTATATGATATTGTATTTTGAAGCAGAAGTAGACCTACCGTATGAAATTATTTGTAAATGCTTGTTAATTGCTAATAGGTTTCCTTTCAGTCCTTCTCGATTTGTAATATTTGATACTGCCCAAAACTAAACAAATGATTTAAATTTCAGACGATTCATTTATTATATCAAATTCTCAAATCTAGAAATTACTTCAATTTTCAGAATTCTAGTCAAATTTTTTCATCCATTTCGACTAAGAACCACTAAAAGTTATCAACTTCAAATGATCAAATTCTTAACAGATTTTTAGCTTCCTCACTAGATTATTCTCACAATCCATTCGTAAGACTTAGAAATGATATGAGTTGTTGATTTTAAGCAACTAAATTTCAAGTTAAAATTTTAATTTTCAACTATAAGCTTTGAATTATCAATTTCTATAGCTCGAAAATGCCATAAGAATGATTTTTAATAAATCAATGGTTCCCAGTCTTGTTAAGTTCTTCATTTTCAAATTTTATTTGTTTTTCGAATCCTAGAGCTTCTCATTTTCAAATTTTATAACTTCTAATTCTCAGACTTCAACTGACTTTTCAAATCTATTATTAAAATTTATGAATATCACAATTTCAATTTAATTATCAAAAAATTAATTCAAAAATAAAAAAATTCGATTTAATTCTCAAAAATCAATTTTAAGTTCGAAACTTACGTGTGGCGATGTATAACGTGATAAAGCCAATATTTTTATAACGTGGCCAAGTATTCTGCAAACGTGACTGCAAATGATGCCTTAACTTGAACATCGATCATTTAATTAATGAGGGAAATATCGTTATACATTCGCCAACAACTACCGAAACAGCATGGAACATTTTATTGTATTATAGTGACATTAGTACTTTCCGGACTGTACAGTATTTAGCGGTTTGGCTATTTCAGGCTGCATCGCCAGTTGACGCTGACGTATCCGGTAGCTATTATTTAGGGTGGGGTTTTAGTATTCCGTTTTTCTTTTTTTTTTGGATTTCTAAATTTTGAAGGTGGAGATAAGTGAGATTCTGCAATATCAGCATGCGTAAATATGGATGCAGTTTTTGTTGTTTAGAACAGAAGCTTTTTGTTAAAATAATTGATTGATCGTGCGCAAGATGCAGCATTAAATTGTGACGCCATTTCAAACGAGAAATTATATCAAACATATGATTGTAAATTGTTCTTCAGAATGAAAACTTTTTATTAAAATAATTGATTAATTTCAGCAGAAAGCTACGGAAGATGATTAGATCATCGTACGAGTGAGATCATATTAAATATAAAATCATTTTCTTTTGAATGAAAAGATAATTGATTGACTTCACATAGAATGCGACAGGATGTTAGATCATTGCTCCACTTCAAAAATCTCATTTTTGATCATATATCTATAAACATGGACTGTATGACTAATCGTATGCAGGATGCGACCTAAGATTATGACGGTGATTCAATCATGAGGTCATATCAAATATATAACTGTGAACTATAATTCTTGTTCTTTGGAATGGAAGTCTTTTATTAGAATAATTGGTTGATCGCGTATAAGATGGAACGTAATTATTATGATGGTACTTTAAAGTGAGATTACATCATATATACATGTACTGTAATGCATGGGACTATTTTCGGCTCGAAATCATTTCAGACTTGAAGCTATTTTGATGTAAACTTTCGAAAACAAATAAATATTCTGATTTCATATCCGGAAAGTATTTATTACTTGCTCGAATAAATTTTGTGAGATAAAGATTAGTAAGGGAGAAAGATTGAAGACTGATACAGATAAGGAAGATCTGACATGATATATATTTCTGCCGTCGTCAAAAATCGTAAATAATAGAATAAATGGATAGATATATTGGATGACTGGACTGAATTTATTCTTGGACTGGATTAGAATTTTAATTCTTTTCTAAAATTGGCTTCTATGTTTACTGTTATATTTACATGATTCTTATCCATTTTTCCCAGTTAAAAACTCTATTTTTACTTTGCATGTTTCAACTTCTCAAAGCGATGATGAAATAAGTCGAAAGTTGTCATATTTCTGTAATGAATTATAACTGACTTTCAGGTAACAAAAAAAAGGAACTAGAATTTGAAATGGCTGCAAGCGGAACACAACAGATGGAATTAGATGATGTACAACATTCGTCCGGTACTCCAAACATTTTTGGCAAGGAAAAAAAACGTTTTGAGGTTTTCTTTTTTTTTATTCTTTTCTTTTTTTGGATAAATTCGATACATCTCTACATAATTCCAGTATTCGATTCCATGCAACACTAAATTAGGATTTGGAATGATTCATCTTATTAACTCAATCGCATATTGCAACTTTCCGGTCTTACTGCAAATTCGTATAATTTCAGCTAATATATAGACAAATTTTTCGGTAGATTTCTGCATCAGTCTCAAGAGCTCTCAATGAAATATTGAAAATTCTTGGAGAACAAAGTTTTTTCAAGTAATTAAAGTTTTTTTTTATACTTTTATTCAGTATGAAATTTCAGGTGAAAAAATGGAATGCAGTAGCACTGTGGGCTTGGGATATAGTTGTCGATAACTGTGCAATTTGTAGGAATCATATTATGGACCTCTGTATCGAATGCCAAGCAAATCAGGTAAATTTATTTTATTTTTCCATATTTACCAAAAAGACTTCAAAGATTCAGGTTTTTTTTTTTTTTTTTGTTTTTTATTTTGGCCAAATCATAGTAAATTGCAAAGATTTATTTTTAACTTAGGCCTTTATAATTCTTAATTTTTCATTACATAAGCATTCAAACTACTTATATTAATTATTTACAGGCTTCAGCAACTTCCGAAGAATGTACAGTTGCATGGGGTGTATGTAATCATGCATTTCATTTTCATTGTATTTCACGTTGGCTTAAGACACGCCAAGTATGTCCTCTTGATAATCGAGAATGGGAATTTCAGAAATATGGTCACTAGATAACGTGCTTTAAAACTGGTATTATATTTTTGGTCTTTATTTTCCTTTTCTGTAACATTTTTATTGACATAATCTATGCATTGATTAAAAAATCATTTTAATTTCTATTGAGAATCTCAGATCTGAAGAAATGTGGAATTTTTTAAATAGTGTCAAATTCAAATAATATTGAGATGCATGATTATAGCTATTGCAATTTTTATTCCTTGGGAAAACATATTTGCAGTCTGTTAGAAATAAAAAATGTTAGCTTTTAACGGATCTCAATTGCTATGCTAAGATTTTAAAAAAGGTGAAGTATGCGGATTGGTGAAATATGCATATTATTGGATTTTTTGAGTTTCTACGCCCTCATAAACTTTTTTCGTGAAGTAAATTTCGAAATTGCGAATTAAGCATAGCTTTTTCATATCATGAATTATGTTTGATTCGTTTTATAATTGATTGACAAGAGATAAATTCTTCCTTTATTTCGTATTTCATCCACAATTTTTTTTTCACTTCTCAAAGTTAAAAGTGAAAGTTCCATTCCAAGTATTAGTCACAAAAATTTTAAGTATGACCAAAGTATATTAAACCGATTACTGGATTATTGCAGTAAATGATGGACAATTTAGTTCTTTAAAGAAACATGATATTTGCAGTTTGTTAGAAGTGAAAGATACTTGTTTTTAATGGATTTTGATTTCTTAACTGAGATTTTAGAAAAGATATATGTCATAGAAGTTTATGATGGAAAATCCGGCATATAGCTGAAATACGATTTTTGCAAACTCATTTATTTATGCACACTTAAGCAGATTAGTAATATTAAATATCAAGTAGGCAATTTTTTCTTTTAAAAATAAAGTTTCATCACTTTATTTTTAGCTTTTAAAATCCAAACAATCAAAAGTAAATTTGAATGGCGAATTTTGAATCGGTTGAAAGTTTTTAATTTGGCTGATTTCAAGTATATAGCACAGTTCAAGTTCGAAATTCCTTTACATTTTATTAATGAATAATGCCGAATGGTTGGTTGATAAATTTGCAATTTCATGTGGTACTCTTTGCAACAGCATATTTTTCGGGACGGTTCATCAAGTGTAGAAGCTGCATTAGCATTAACAAAAGAAATTCAAAATCACAATAGTTGTCATTGTGCTTTTTTATAATTATCACTTATCTTAATTGTTCTTATCATTATCACCTTTTTTTACTATCTAAATAATTGATCTTGTCATTAAAAATATCATTCCAGTTTCCATTAATAGAGTAGTTGTTAAGATTGATAAGCAGTTTGACAAAACAACTTTTATTTAATTGATCTAAAATTGTTGTCACACTTTAATATTGATGTCACGTTTTTCAAAAAATGAGAAGAAAATCATATGAGAAGTAGAGAAGTAAAATATAAACGTTTTTCTCGTCCCTACTATAATTTGTAAAGTTACCCAGGATAATCCTTCAATACTTCGATACTTAGTGCATAAGCCATGATGCATCGCTTGATTTAGCCTAAATCACTTTCTTGACCAGTTGCAGATTACAACTGAAATCTGATCCAATTCTGGATAATTTCGTTGTAAAAGTAAAAAAAAAAATGGATATTATTAAAGAATAAAAATTCATTTTAATTTAAGGGGATTAATTTTCGAGTTATCCATAATGTTCGCTAAACATTAAACACTATTCAGGAACGATATTGTATATGGAAAAGTTATAATGAAAGTATTTTGAATTTCAAAGAACGAGATATACCTATCGCTTTTTTATTACTATTGATCATAATTTAACGCCGACAAAGATAAAACCATGTATTTGGCTAACAAAAAACAATTAATTAAAATCTAAAATTTGATTGTGAAAATGCCAGATCTCTTCCTAATTTTATTTCACATTTTGATTAATCAATTTTCGGTAGTATTTTTCTCTTTTCTTTCGGATAAATAGGAAAAATTAATTTATATTACGAATCGTTATTTAAAAAAAAAACCTTAATTTAAACTAATTGATAAGAGTACCAAACACATTTCTAATTTCATTTTACATTTTTTTTAGTATTTTTCCTTTTCGTTTGCAGTAATTAAGAAAATTTATTTCAGATTTGTAAATTATTATTTTAAAAAAAAAAAATTTCTCAATTATTTAATAAATTATTTAAGAGAATTCTGATAATCCAAAAAAAAAAAAAAAAAAAAGAAAAAGTTAAAATTTTTTGTTTGAATTATTTTTTTTAAATCTTTTGAAAAAAAGTTTTTTTTTGTTTTATTATTTTAAAATTATTTTTCTAAAGAATTTAAACAAGAAAAGTGGTAGAAGTATTTTATATTGGTAAAATATTACCGAACACTCTACATTTTTAGGCTGCAAGTCACATCGTTGGTTTATTGATAAAATAATTTTGAATGTAAAAAAAAAAATGATGCATTCACAATATCAGTTGGAACGAAGTGATAATATAGTTGAACAATTTAAAGATAATATGAATCGAAATATCTTTAAAGGAACTCGTTTATTACTTTCGAATGTAATTAATCAGTCAAAAAATGACAATTTTATTTGGAATTTCAGATTTGATAATTCTTTAAATGAGAAATATATTAAAACATTAAGCTGGGGCTGTATTAAATGCATGCATGCTGATATAATCATATATAAGATTTAAAAAAGAAAAGCGTGGTTTTTAAATTTTAAAAATCTACATATTAAAAATACATATTTCCCTTTTAAAATTTCTCAAAAATTCATTGCATTAAAATATTAAACATCAGAATTGCATTAAATGCATGAAATACTGACACAATTTCGTGCAAAATTTTAAAAAAAAGCGGAAAAATATTAATTGATTTTCAAAATTTAAGAAGTTATTTATACATGCATTTTTACCAAAATTTTAAAAATTCATTTTTTATCTTTTGCATAATTAAGTTTATCATTTTATCGGTTTTAAATTATTTTTATTAAATCTAAACTTTTGCAGTAATTAATATTGTAGTAATGGAAGAATGGTTAATAGAATTTTTGATCGGAATATTATTTGAATCAGTAGTTGCTGATGTGAAATTAAGAAATAATTGGATTAAATACGATTTTGAAGATTTTAGAAGGCGTTCACAACAATCGGTAATATTCGAATGGTAATACAATTTATTGCTTGTAATTTTGGCAAAAATTTTAATTTGCGAAATCCTGTAATTCAATTTTCCTTTTTTTTTTTTTTTTTTTTTTTTCAATTCACAAACAAAGATATTAGATAAACAAGAAAAAGTGATCAAAAAATAAGAAATGAATTAAATAAGAATATTTGACAGAATTAATTACTTGAAAGATACATAAATTTTCTAGGCAATTTTTATTCAAATATCGATAATAATTTTTGTTTAAATTTGCATTTCTAAAATTTTGACTTTTTTTGCAAAAATATTAATTGAAATTTAAGAATATAAATTTAAAGCTGGACATAGTTGCTTAACTTTTTACATGAAACATTTTTTCTCATTGGCGCATTTATTATGTTAATAACAATCTGCGCATTATGCGGATTTGCATGCATGTCATCATATGTTCTACGTGGCGGTTACTATCATCGACGACAAATACTTGAACGTAATGAAGAACTGCGCATTTTGGAAGAACGTTTTCGTGAAGCTGGGATTGTAAGTGGATTTGATAAATTTGATTAATTAATGATAATATAAGAATGATGGTATTGATAAATTTCAAGTTACAACAAATTTTAATTGAAATAAAATTTAAGAATAATTTAATTACGAATGAGATATTTAGTGGGACTATGTTTTGCTGATAATTTTAGTGATGAAAATAATCTAAAAAGACAAATGCAAAAAATTTTTAACATTATCCTTTTATTAATTTAAAATGATTTCATTAAGTAATAGATTAAAAAATTAAAAATTATGGTGAACGTTAAATAAAACAAATAATCTATTTGCCGATAATAATAAATTTTCACCTTGTTTAGATGATGATTATAATCACAATTATTATAAATAATTACAATTTTTGATTACAATCAATTGCAATTTTTGATTAAAATTAACTGCACTTTTGATAACAATTATAATTGCGATCTTCTAATAATTTTGAATCAAATAATATTTAATCTTCATTAACATAGGATCTGAAATATTGCTAAAAATAAATTAAAACGAGTAATTTGAATTTGTATTATTTCTTATTAATGTTTTGCTTGATTTTCATTTCAGAATATTCATTCCAATGTATTTGACGATCAATCAGATTTAGAATGAGAAAGCAATAATGGAACAAATACGGTTATCAAACAATTAAGTATTTTAAACTTAAGAAGAAGAAATATAAAAATTTAGTTTGAAAGTGGAAGTTTGAATTTTTTCGACCTTAAAATAAAAAAATACTCATCAAATATTTCAAAAAATTCAAATTTAAGGAAATATTTGAAAATATTATCAGATTTTATTTCATTTCCTTTAAAAATTCCGTGTCAAAATGCTGAAGAAAACTTAATCACATTTCAATTCGCATTTTTTAAGTTTGTTCATAATGTAAAGTATTCATATTTTATTGCTATTAAATTACCGTAGTGGAAAATACATCTAAAAATTTTTGTTTTATGCAAAAAAAAATTGCTGAAATCACAATTGTTATGTGAACATTTTTTTGATGTAAAAAAAATTTTCAAATTAAAAAAAGAAATGTTTGAGTCTTTAGATATCCGAAATTGATTTTACTCAACAAAGTACAATTATTACTTCAAATGACAAAACAGTTCCTTGTACAGCATCATCATCTATATTGACACAAGAAGAAGTAAAAAATTCTTCAGTTTTTTTTTTCTTTCTTTTTTTCTGATTTTCAAGTGGCTGATTTTTTTCTCTTGGAAATTTTTATCTTAAATTAGCGTTTTTGGATTAGGTTAAGGAACAAGAATATGAAAATTTATCATTTATTTCAACATCTAAATACTTTTCTTTTAAATGGCAAGTAATTCATTGTGTTAGTAAAATAAATTTATTCATTTCAGTATTTTGCTTTAAAAAAATTTTGATTTTTTCTTTTTTTTTTTTTTTTTTTTTTTTTTTTTTTTTTTTTTTTTTTTTTTTTTTTTTTGTTTTTTTTTTTGAAGTATTTATAAAAAAGAAAAAAAAGCAAAAAAAAAATTCTTATTTTTTTTTTGAAAGTATTTGTAGAAGCAGAGCATTTTTAAGTGTTTCTTTTATTTTCGCAAGTTTTTTTTCGCTCTCCTTTTAATTTATCATGTTCGATTAATTGGTGTTAATTTTTAAAAGAAACTTTTCCAAGTTTAATTGAAGATTTTCTTTTTATTGTGATTAATAAGCTAAAAATGACGATTTCTCCGAAATCAATGAAAAAAAGTTAATTTGATATAAAATTTAAGCACAATTTAAACATTTCTTTGTGCTTTAGACAGCAATACAAGAAGCGGAACGATGGAAGCGAAACTGGAAACGATCTTTAACACGGGACGAAGTTAAATTGATGAAAAATATCAATGATCAATTTGCAATTTTTAAATTAGCAAATTTTAAACCTTAAATTGTCATGCAAATATATGAATTAGATAGATTGTATTTATATTTGAAATAATATATACATTTTTATAATATCATAAATGCACAATTACTATATCTTATAATAAATTAAATTGACTGCTGCGATTGATCACTTCTTTTTCTTTAAAAATTTAAATCATTTTAAACTAATTTACAAATTTGGAAATGATCTCGGTACTTTTAATTGATGTTAAATGTATCTTTTTTCAATCAATTTTTTCTCAAAAATTTAAATCAATTAAAATTGACAAACATATTTAAGAAATGACTGAAATATATAAATTTCGTTAAAATATACCAATGTCATTAGTAAAAACAAGTATTTGAATTATCAATGTTAATAAATATATAGCTAGAATTAATCTGAATCGAATTACTGAAAATAATTATGGACTATTATTTAATGTCTTGATGATAGCATAATTTTATAAAACGTAGAAGAAGATGAAGTTAAATAGCAAGAATAATGAGTAATAAATATGCATCAATAAGATATGATAATCAATCCATGTACGTATACGCATTTATATACGTGGATTACATTGTACGTAAATTATTATGTACAATGGGAAAAAGTAAAATGAAATTGAACTTAAATTACAAGAATCAATTATGCTTGTCAACAAATCCTATTAATCATAGTCAATTTGTTTATGTATGTGTACATCTATTAAATTATATAACTGGAATTTATAATTTTTATCGAAAAGTTAAAATATAATTAATATATCAATTATCAGTCATATATTTATAAGTTTTGAATTTTCCAAAAATTGAAAAAAAAAAAGCAAAAAAACAAGGAAATTTATGGCATTATGACATGATGCTTTATAATTTTTTTTTTTTTTTTTGAGAAATTCACTAACATTTTTTTCTTAACCAATAAGATTTCATTCTAGGAACTGGTAATATTAGCAATTTTTCTTATTTTCCATTTCTTCTTTAGACTTTTTTTTTCATTCCTTTCCTTAGCATTTTTTTTTTTAAAAAAATTCCACTCATATTTCTGGATATTTCTTCTTTCAAGTAGCAATTTTAGTAAAATAATCATATTTTCGTTTCTTAATATCCACAATTATCATTAAATAAAAAAAAAGAAAAGCAATTCCATTTTATATTTTGATTCCATTTTATGTTCAAGTTATTTTATTTTATTTCTTCTTTTCTCTTACTCATCTCTTTTTTACCGTTATATTTTTGAAGTTATTCCAGCAATATATCTTTATACAAAAAAGTATTTCATATTATTTTACTTAAATTTAAAAAAAAAAATATTAACGAAATGTTGTGTTAAATGTTTTTTTTTAATTTTCACTCAAAATCATTATTTTTTAAGCAAGAATTTTTTTAAAACTTTTTTAGAGATTTCGAACAATTGATTATTACTTATAAATTATCAATAAATAAAAATTGTTGAATCAAATTTTTTCTTGAGATAAAAAAATTCAATAAATTAGTAAATAATTCAAACTATTCCGCAAAATTTTTTCTCAGTCTTTTTTTTTCACTTTTTTTCATTCGCTAAATTTTGTTGAAAAATGGAAAGCGAAGAAAAAACAGCGATAAGATTTACTCATAAAATAAATAATCCCTGAAAAAAGAAAAAAAAACATCGATTATAGCAAATATCGAAAAATCAAAATGTCAAATTAAGTATGATTTGCTTTTTTTTCCTTTTTTTTTTTTTTTTTGTTGAATTTTTAAGTGAAATGGTGTGAACTGGATTTTTAACAAGGCTAAAATTTTCAAAAAATTACACTGAATCAACGAATACTTGAAAGTAAACGAATGTGATTTTTTAAAAAAATAATTTATGCAAAACGAGTAGTAATTTTTTGAAAGCTCACAATAAGTATATATATATCAAAAAGAAGGAAAGAAAAAAAACGAAGCAAAACATCAGTTTTTTTTTTTTTTTTTTTTGAATTGCTGAAGAAATATTTCAAATTTGGAAAATATAAATTGAATTTGCACACAAAATACCTTTTGATAACATTTCCAACAATCTTTTCTATTTACGTTGTTATTTAAGTATAATTAGTATTGATTAATTTTAATTTTATATATCATATTAAAAACTATATTGTTAAATAATTGTCGTCATTATCATTTTTTATCGGGTGGTTTTTTTTAAACAATTATGTCTATTTTCATTATTTTTCTTCCAGATTTTGGAAAATTATAAATACAACAATTAATCATTTTTAATAATATTGGTTTTTTTTAATATTTCGTAAAATTTTCCCAGAAAAAAGAATTTTTCTATTTTTCAGAATAAACATTTATTTATATATAAAAGTAAACATAATTTATAGAAATATGATATAGATTTTACAAAATACTATATCTTTGGTAATAGTTTGATTTCAATTAAGGCAATGCAAAAATATCACATCAAATGCATTCGATTAAGAAACAAATCACTCAAAATTTTCAAATTGCACAAAAATTTTTACCTTCTTCCTTCTCAAAGTAATAATTAATCAATGCTTAAAATTGATTTCTGCTATTTAATTCAACAGAAATTCTGGGAATTAAGTAATTAAAGATTTATTTTCATTTTCTCCTAACACAAAAAATTTAGCCCCTTTTTTATTTTCCACAATTTTAAAACCGATAGAAATATTTTCCATTTTTTCATTCATTTTTAAAAAAGAATTATATTCATCTGGGACTAATTTATCGCAACGACATATATTTCTCCTCGAAAATTTCGAGATATCAACAAATGAAATTGTCACGAGTTACAGGCCATATTTGTTTAAATTTATCATTTTCTCTTTTTTTTTCTCATCCAACTAGAATTTTGTTTATCTTACATGCATTTGTAAACATCTCGATGACATGTAAGGAAAAAAAAATTTCTTTTTTTATTTCAAAAAAAGGATGAAAAAAAAGTGAAATATTTGTTTTCTGAAAGTCGCAAAGTTTAATGCATGATTAATCATGCATTGATTTGGATGCCGATATAAAGTCAACAGTTATGCATGATAATATAATTTTTCATTTATTTGTTATTATCATCAGTGCAACTGTCGCCGTCACTGATAAAGGAACAGTAAAATTATCACCATTAAATAGTATCAGTAGGACGATTAAGAAGGAAAAAGTGATTCAAATTTGGCTTATATTTCAATTTATCAATTAATCTGGTACTACCATCACGTTATTATTGCACTGATTAATAAAATTAAGGATTAGCGTAGTAGTAAAACATGATAACGGTATGAAAATGTTAAATGAGAAATTGTTTCGACAATTTGAAAAGTCTTAAAAAAACTTGAAAATTTTATTTATTGAAAATGCAAATAATTAGATTTCTAGTTTGGGATATCTGGTATGTCGGGTAGATATCAATCTTCCACGTTCAAGATATGCAAATGTAATAACATCAATATTGATAGTTATATTCGTTTAATTGCAGTTCTTTTTTCTTTTATTTTAATAAAATATTTGATATCTACCCGAGATACTAGATATTCCAAACTAGAAACCTAATTATTTGTTTTCCTCATATACCATCATATTGATTGCTGTATTATAGATTAGGTTTTAAAAAATCAAATTTTAGAATTCCAACCAGAAAAGAAAGAAAAAACTGATTACTGTATCAAATCACACAGTAATCATTTTATCTATATCTCTTTGGCTGCAATTATGTAGATGGTAGTCTGCAAAAGATCCTTTCAATTTTTTTTCTTGCAAAAAAAATGACCACAAAAATTCTTATTCTTTTTAATATTTTATGATCAAATACATTTAATTATTTATTTTCCGTTTTTATATTATTAGTTTTTGGTTCCTTTTCATTTCTTTCGTTTTCTCACACTATTCCTTTTTATTTCCTTTCCATTTTTCTTCTTTTTTTTATATTATTACTTTTTAGAAAACAGAATTCGAAAGATTAATTTATTCCATTTTTTCATTCATTTCGTTTTTGCTGTTTTTCGCTTTTTTTTTCTTCTTTGTAAACAATAAATTGATAACTGAATACCGAAATTTCAGTCCAACTAAATTTATTAAAATATTTTCACTTGCATTTGGTACAATTTCAACAACCACTTCTATATTTTATTTCGTTCATTCATTGGCAAACTTGATCCATTCCAAGCGATTGATTTAATCTTTAAAACCTGCCCAGCTAATGAAGGAACTTGTAAAAGGGTGAATTTCCTCCTCCGCCTCCTCCCAGTATCCCCCGCCTCCTCTCATATTATCCCCCCCCCCCTCCTCATAATAAATAAACAGACAGTAGCGGAGGATTGACCTCAATCCATCATCGTTTCATTCTTTTGTAAGTTAACTGAAAACTACAAATGTCAACATCTAACTAACTAAACTATACTAACAACTAAACTTTAACAATTTGTATTTCATTTTTACAATTTAGACTTCCTTTTCTTTTTTTTTTACTTTCAAAATATTTATTCATTCTTAACAGAACATTGCACCTTCTTTTTATTGCGAATATTCATTTTTTATTCATAGAAATCGGAAATTATTCAATCTTTTTTCCCTTTCTTTTATATTTTATTTATGCACTGTTATATATATCTATA
>JAOVVO010000435.1:0-70848 GCA_028564675.1 Onchocerca lupi | reverse complement strand
TTATTATTATTATTATTATTATTATTATTATTATTATTATTATAGTTACTAATTATTAATTATTATTGCTATTATTCTTCTTCATATGTATTATATCGCCATTTTATAAATTTTATTATTCCTAAAAATCATAATTTTTTTTAGTTTAAATCTTGAAAGTTTGAATTTTTCAAAATTATTTCTTAAATTGTCGAAATTGTGTATGATTTGCAAATTCGCACTAATCGGTAGATTGCAACAATTGGCAATCATTCAAATTTAATTATAATTTTTATGGTTGATTTTGCAAACCAGAATAATGACAGGAAATTGATATTTTTTTTTTTGTTGTTCTCGTTTTGGTTTTTTCTTATCATATATTGTTTTCATTTTAAATTATACTTCTTTTAACAAACAATTTTTTTTTTTGCTTGAAAATTTTTGATTCCTTTTTTATTTATTTGATTGTTGGTATTTTTGCAAGCTTTGATTTGATAATGATTTCTTTGTTATTTTTTTTTTTTTTTTTTTACTTTTGCAAACTCAATTTGTTTCAAAAAATCAATTTTGAACTGCAACTTTTTAATGAAATAAAAATGAACGTAAAGTTATACTGCTTATTTTATATCATCCGAATAAAATTTCCAAGCATATCATAGTTATATTTTTCGCATTTAATTAAATAAAATGAAAAAATGGGAGAAATAAGAGACGAAATGAAATGAAACAAAAAATGGAAGAATACTTGATCTATTTTTCATTTACAATATTGTTTTATAGTCGTAGAAGAAGCAAATAAATATTGCACAATTTTGTTTTAGCTTCTATTTACTAAATAAATTGAATTTTCAATATTGCATTTTTTTTTTTTTTTTGCTTTTGATTTAATCATTTTTTTTAGAAAACATTCATTGAATATGTTAAATCATTTAAAAGTTTTTTCTTTTTTTGCAATGAAGCACTTCGTCTTTTTAAAAAATCCTCAAATTTATTTACAATTTCCACAGAAATAAAGCTTCTTGTTAATTCAAAAATACGGAAAAATTTTTCGTTCCAATAAATTGAATGCATTTATTTCCATGATTTTTAATTGAACTGAATTAAGGAACGCTTGAAATTTGCATATGTTTAGATATTTGCAAAAATTTGTTCTTTTTCCGGAATGATCATTCAATATTTGGTTGAATTCATTGCAAGTTGTCTTATATCAATTAGAATTAGAGAAATACTTTTATGAAATTTCCATTAGAAATTATCCTTCTATATTTTTCTATTCTAAAATTTTACCAGTATTTGTCGTTAAATTACATAATTTATGTTTCAATGTGGAAATTAATAAAGGTATGTAATAATTTTTACCTTATTCTGCCTATTAATTTCTATGAATTAAAATATTTCGAGTATTTTTGCACTCTTTTCTTACTTTAAAAAGAGAAAAGAATACTTTTCTTTTATCATTTCTTATTTCA
Organism: Onchocerca lupi; assembly: GCA_028564675.1. Classification (NCBI taxonomy): domain Eukaryota; kingdom Metazoa; phylum Nematoda; class Chromadorea; order Rhabditida; family Onchocercidae; genus Onchocerca; species Onchocerca lupi. The sequence goes on along the minus strand of JAOVVO010000435.1, from coordinate 69,400 downwards.
CATAGAATGATTTTTATTTCTTACGAATTTTTAATTGCATGAAGCAATGTGATCAAGTGTGCATAATATTAAATGTTTATTATTGAGATATTTATGCATTATTCAAAATAATATGATTTACGGATGAAATCAATTTTTCATAGATATGTTTATGTATTTTGGGTGCAATAACAGCGATATTTTCATTTACGGTGATAATATTTGAGTGTTTCATCAATAAAATGGTTCCATGCATATCGTCGCATCCATTCCTACTTGCATCAATTTGCACCAACGGGATGATTCTTTTCCTTGCTAGTATCACTGAAAGATCAAGTTTTATATGGATTAATATTATTGTTGTTGTAAGTTGTTTTGCGAATCATCACTTACGAATCATTACTTACGAATCATCATTTACGAATCGTTGCTAATTTTTTAGAAATACGAATTTTTTAGAAATATTTTTTTAGAAATATTACTAATCATTATGGATATTACTTCACGAATCATTATTAACTTTTTAGAAATACAGTTTATTATTCTGTCATATAATTATTTTTTACTTTTTTTTTTATTTTACCAAAATAGCATGATGTGTTTTTTAAAAATTAATTTATTTTTAGAAGCAATAATGCATAATTATATTTGATATAACAATTAAATCATCTAAGTTTGAAAGAGGAAATTTCTAAAATATTATGCAATAGATTAGGTTTGCTTACATCATGAATTAATTTCATTAAATAATTATGTTTAGTCTTTACAAATTGTCAATTTAGACAGGCAATATAGCAGTAACATTGAGGACACTAATGTATGAACTTATAAAAGCATATTTCATTCATACATCAAGTAAGCTAATTGCTAAAAAATTTTCTAAATTATATTCTGAGACTCTTTCAAAATTTTACTTTAAACAATTCTTGCAATGACTAATTACCAAATCATTGATAAATTATTTGTTGCACATTTAAAAAAATCAAATTGAAACTAGATTTTTTAATGGAAAAAAAGTAGAAGAATGAGTAGAGGATAAATTAAATTGTGAATTTTTTTAGAGTATGGAAGAACAAAAGGTTTCATTTTCTTTGATTATCTTGTTTAGGAAAGAAACATCTAAAAAACATCGTCATATGGTCAGCAATGTTAATCATGCTATCATTATGTTCAGCATTTGGCTTCGTTTTTCGCAGATATCATCATCAGAAGAGACGATATCGATACAGTACTCCAAAAACTGGCCATAAACAAAACTAAAATACAGCAAAAACCAGAAAGCGAATTGGTTACTTTTTTTGTTTAATTAATCAAGTATTTTAGTTTTTTCTTTCTGTTTAATTTTGTTGTATTCATTATTTTTATTTTGCTCTTTTATTTCTGTTTTCTATCATTTCTCCATTCTTGCACTTGATATTTAACGATTTTTTCAATCTTTTTGCGAACAATTATCAAAAAATCACGTACGAAATGAGATTATATTAGAATTTATACATTTGAATAATCTTATCAGTGGCAAGTTTTAGGTTTATTCTAAGCAATAAAAAAAAGTCCAAAAAGTTATTTAAATTTAAAAGTGCATTGTAAAAGTTTTTCCCATATAATATTGAAACAATCTTTTCTTTTTCTTAAGAGTTTTTTCATCTAAATTTTGATGATATTGCGGAACATAAGATATTTGTTCATCTATTTGATCGCACATACACATCTACTAAACATAACATAACAACTTTCAAATTAAATATACTAATTATGCAGATATTCAGAAATCAATCAATAGAGCTATTTGTTAATTTTATCATTAGTCTAACACCGTATTAGCGAGGTAATAAATTTAAAAGTCAATTTAACCTTGTTATTCCTTGGCATAATTACACATCTCAGCATAAATGCCCATCGCTTTAAGTCGAAGTTTTTGCCCTTTTCAGGATATCCTGAGGTTTATGTTATTATTTTGCCGGTTTTTGATATTCTTAGGGAGGCAGTGTTGTTTTTTTAACACTAATAGAAATGTTGAGCAAGAAAAAGAAATAGCATCTGTCTTGATATTGTATTTCATAGTTCTAAATAAATTGAAAAATTTTTTTTTGTTGCAAATAATTTTGCAATGAATTGTTTTAATTATTAAGCACAAATTTTCTTTTTTCATTCATTTTGATATCAATTTGTTTTTCATTCAATTAAATTTGTCATCAAGAATAAATTGCATAACACTCTGTAAAATGTTATCTTTTCAAATGTGATAAAATAAAATTTACTTTAAGATTTATTCTCCGGCTATTTCTTCTAATCATTCCTTCGATCATAGATATTTTATAGCAACAACAAGAGGCAAAAAATGAGGCAATGATTTAACTTAGAAAAAGTCAATAATGGTATTTTGAAAATATCTAAAATGATAGCTAGCTTGATATGAATAATAGGAATTTATTTTAATTCAAATTTTATTTTTGATAAATTAAGGAAAATAAAATTAGCAAGATGCAATTCCCAAGATGAAGATTATATGATAATTGATATACTTCCAATAAATGATCCATCGTAGCAACAAAATTCTTTAAAAAGTTATTTACACACAAAAAGAAAAAATTGCGCCAAACTGAAAATTTTGGCTCAAAAATTAACATTGATATTAATTTATCCCAAATAAAATGATAAAATGCACGTAAGTTTTTTTTAAATTGATTGGATACTTCTTAGAATCACATTATATTAATATAATTTTTTTCAAGAATTTTAGAAATTATGCCAATTTTTTAACGAGTCTTTTCTTTTTTATACTGTATCCATTTTTTTTTTTTTTTTTTGTTCTATTAATTGAAATATTTGGATTGTTGAAAACATAGAAATCTTGCGACAAAGATGACAAAATCGCTATCAATTTTTTTTTTTTTTTTTGGCCAAGACGTAAGAAGACTGCCGACATGATCAATTTAAATGAACTCATGAACTACCAAGCTGAAACTTTGCAAATTTAAGATCTTTCAACTCATTAAAATTTCCATATTTTACATTAGTAAGGATTGCATGAGCTATTTTTTTTTTTGAAAATCTGCAAATTTAAAAATAACTAATCTATTTGAGAGAAATCCTAATGCTGCAGCAAATTATGAAAATGTTTCAATCGTTGACCCATATTTCTCGAATTTTTCCTTTATTTTTATTTGTTCTTGATAGATAAATCCATTTTTTGAAAGTTTATAAATTTATTTTATCAATATATGTGATGTAGATTAACATATGTAATGCCCATATCTCATTCTGATATTGATTTCTAGCAAACGAACTAAATTTTAAATCTAAATCCTTTAAAAAAAAAAATTAAATTTACAAGTTGAAACATTTAAATTTTCACAAATTGCATTAGCAAATATTACTTCATTGTTTGTGACGACAAAATTAGTAATAACCGTTCAGGTAACTTACCCTATAAAAAACATTTTCAATGCTAAAAAGATCAAGTCATAGTGCTGTTGAATATTTTGGCAATGTTATGCAAATTTCTCTCCTTTTCAAACAAGATAGCAAGATCGAAAAATTGAAAATTGTCATTTAATCCTTCTAGCTTAAAAAATATTTACTCAATAGTTAATAGTGATAAATTATCATTATCGAAAATGATGAGATAATACTTTTTAGCCAAAATTTTGTGAAAATTTGAATATCCTGAATTTGGAAATCTGATTTTTTTCAAAAGAATTTAGCTACAAAACTCAGTTTATTTTGGGAAATAAATACTGGAATGGAATATGAGCAATTTACATTATATTTAGTCTAAAAAAATAGGTTTATGAAGAGGCTGGAAAAAAAAATTGAAAAATCTAAGAAATACCAAGTTAGCAATTAAGACACTTTTCATATTTGCTAAAGCATGAGAAGTTCTTTTAAATACGTCGGTCATTTCTAGTTCTACAGATTTTAAAAAAATAGTTCTCTATTTTTTGCTAATTAAAAGTATGCAAATTTTAATTGGAAGATCTCAAATTGCGAATTTTAGCTTAACACTTCACGGGTTCATTTAAATTGATTTAAATTGGGTTCATTTAAAAAACATATTTGACAAATTCTAGAATCAAATAAATCCGCCAAATAATTTTGAATATCCAAACTCATAGAATAAGGCAGTTTAAATTAAGTGAAATTAATTTCATCCAAAGAATTAGGATAAATTCTGTGTTTCAAAAGAAATAAATTCAGTCGAAATGTGCACAGCCGCAACTGAAATTGATTTATCTGAAATTTCTTTGATTGCTTTCGACTATTAAAGAGCTTATGCAACAATTTTCTGAAATGCGTACCGTTAAAAACTTACTCTCATTACCTTATTTTGCTGTGAGATCTTTGCCTTTTTGCAAAAAATTCAATTCAAATGCTTTAGCATTGATTTTATATTTTGTAGTTTCAGAGATTTGCAAACACTTCATATCAAGTTTTATAATGATAGAAATTTCAAATAATTAGATTTTATTACTTCATAATCTCTAAATTTCATAATCTTTAAATAATTTTGAAAATTTTTTATTTCTATCTTAAATGTCTAAAACTATTGATGAAATAAAAATGAATGCATTTGTTGCATTTCTACACTATTTAAATAATTCAGAGCACATTCTGAATGAATATTTAGTTATTGAAGATTGTAAATGAAGATGCTTGACATAATTCGTTGTTTGACGTAATAGAAGTTACCATAGTAATTGCCAGGAAAGTTAATAACATGCATTATTTTCATGTGAATCTTAATTAAAGTAGAAAATCGAATTTAACCTTGTTACTAATTCACGATCATTCATTTCTATCATTAAATACTTTCAATTTTTCATCAATTTTCATTTCTAAAAGTGCTGCTGATATTTTTATCGCAATAGTTGTGTTATCATAATCATTAAGCAAGCAAGGTAGAAAAGTGAAGCAGCAACTTTAATTATTCATTTAATTTCATATATTACTATAAATGTAATGTGTACGTTCATTTCAAAATATCATTCTTAACATTTATTATCCAAGAATTTGTTTCTTCGAAAGAAATAATCATTGGATAATAAAAAAGGTGCTGCTAGTCGTAAATTATTTTTCATCCTTCAGGAATGTAGACTTTTGAAGATAAATCTTTTGTTTGATTTTCTTCGCAATATTGTTATTATATATGTATATAATATATGTAAATTTCAATTAAACAGAAGATTAAATTTAAAATTAAAATGGTCAATTGTATTATTCCATGAAACTATACAAATTTGCTGTAATTGAAACATACAAATAAGACAGTAATAAGAAAAGATTTTGCATTGATTAAATAAAAGTTTTGAAATATAGTGACGTAGATATATTTCCTTATTTTTCATTGAATATTATACTTGAAATCATTTTTAGATCAATAAAATTCTGTGCAAAGTAATGAAGAAAAAGTAATGCGATGAAATAATGAATAAATTATTTTTAAAAATATGCTATTCACTTTTAAAACATCATCAGAAGCAAGTATTCAATTATTTGATAATTTGATTTGGAATTTTTACAAATTTAAATAGATGCTAGAGAATTCAATTAAAAATATCAGAAAATATGTAGTTGTATATAAATGAAAATAATGCTAATAATTGTTTTGTCGTGCAATATTGCACCTATTTTTAATTTCTTTTTATTTTATAAATGGTCAATTATCTTGGCTTTTCTTTTACCGTAATTAAAGAATTCGTTTACAGCAAATTTCCAATTCAAAAAGATATCAATCAATGCAATGTTAAAATCATTCATATCATGTAAATTGATAAGATTATTTCAAGAAGAAAATTAAGATTATATCAAACATATGACGATTGTTAATAATATCTTTTTCGCAATCAAAAGGTATTTGATAATGTCATGTAATATGCTGCGAATTGCGAATTAATTTCATTAAAATATAAATGAAATTTTTAAATATTGTACCAAAAAAAAAGAGCAAACCATTTAAATTAATTTCAAAAACAAATCCGATTGATTATTCGGTGATATTTAGAATATTAAAATTTGTAACATGAATGCAGTAAATATCTGGCGCAACATCTTCACTCGATACTGTATATTAAACAGTGACAGTAGACGGATTAATCACAGTTTACGATGCCAAATACAGTGACAAATATCATGCCAAAATACGGTACAAAATATATGTTGATAGTGTGTGATATAACATAAAATAGATAAATGTCATGGTAATGACGATGCAAAATACAGTAGACAAATGTCATAACAGTATACGATATAATATACAGTAGAAAAACGTTACAAACATCATTAAACGATTCTATATGATGACAGTAATGAAGAAATACAGTGAAGAAAATTTACAGTATTATCTCCATCTCAATACATTAGTTGCGTCATTAACACTTTGACGATATCTGATAACAAATTTTCAGCTTAGCATTTTCATAGAAATTGTTCACTGTTATTTCGCGGCGATGGAAAATCCATTTCATCTAAGAATGACATAATTCAGTAATTTTCGTTGATTTATTAGTATTCATTTCAATATCTATCATTTTTAATGTTATTTCTCGACTTTCGCATTATTTTCTATTTTTTTCCACTTCTCAGTTAGTACTTAATTAATAAATGAATCATTTTTGCATAACATGAATAATTGTTTTTTTTTCTAATCCTTTTATTTTCCATTTAATTAGTTTGCTTTAAGCTTTATATTTCAAATGAAATATTGAGTAAGAGAGAAGAAGAAATTATGCACTATCATTTTCATTTTCATCATTTCAATTAGTTTTGATTAGAAATTGAAGAGAAATCAATAGAAATTCATTACTTAAAAGCTAAAAAAAAAGCATTTTTCTTTCTTTTCTTAAAAAACGTTTTACAATATTGAAATTTTAATATCAATAAAGTTGATATTAAGGGCATCGTCAGAATCCTAATGGGTCAATCATATATTTTTTAAACGTTAGTGAATCGAAATAGCTAATAGCGGAATTAAAAATGTAATCTTCGCCGTTTTCTATCATTATGTTAATTAAAATTTTCCCTACCTTTTGCCAAACACTTAATACTTTCCCAATAGTATTTAATATATAATTGCGTTTGATAAATTTAACCTGCCTCAGATCGATATTCCTCATATATTATTATTTGTTGCGGTCTTTCAATTACCTTAAAAAGTTTTTGATTTTTAGGTGGGAAAAAATTCTTTCATTAAACAATTCTGCGCGTATTATTTTCTTCCTCAAATGGCTACAGGTTAATATTTGCTTTTAAGTTGTGAAAATATAATTTTTTTTTCTAGTTTTTACTAAGATTTCGAAATTTGAATGTCGTAAATTTCAAAATATAGTATTTGATTATAATGAAATATTCGGCAAGAAGTAAGTAAAGGAGAAAGTAAATTACGAAACGTAAAAGGTTATGGAAAACATTGTTTATTCATAGCGGTGAGGTTTCTAAGTTTAAAGATTTTTTATTATCAATTAAAATTTGATAATTGAATTAATATTTTGTGCCAATATTAATTTTTTCTCTTTTGTTTTAATACATTATCTTTGTTAACTGAAAACTTCAAGAATTTTGCCAATTTTTATTTCATAATTATTCTCATCTTTTTCTATCATCCCAATATTATTAAAATAGTATTTTTTTTTTTTTTGAAGAAGTCGAATTAAAAGTTTGAATCACAAAAACTAGAAATGATTCTGAAAATTGCGTCACATGAACATCTTTGAAAGAAAAACTATTTCCTTTCATCTTTTCTTCCTAATTTTTAGGAATTCTGCAAAACTTTATAACAGCAAATTTTTTTTTTTTTCAATGCCATTCATCTTCTCTTTAGAAATTCATCAAAAATTTTTTATCGAACCAATGTAAACTAGTTTGAATATTACATTTATGAAGATATGAAAAAGCCAACTTTAAAATATCAACGTTTGCATAAATTCACAAAGAAAAAAATTAAAAAAATCTTTTTTTTTTTTTTTTTTTAAGAAGGAATCAAAACGACCATTTAAGAAAATCTTTGCTTTTCGCATTACAGATGGAAGGGAATTTCGAATTATTTTTGGCAAAAAATGTATTATGACCAGATGGGCGAATCAAATGTTTAAAAATAATAAAAAGACTGAAAAATAACATTTTTGTATGGAATATATATCAATATATCAACATTTGGAACATTTCGTCAATGAAAAAAAAAAGGATTCCATCATTTTGTGCGCAAATTTATTTAAAAAGACGTATAAAATTTTTTTTTTGCTGTTAAATTTAACAAGTGATGCATAATTACTGATATATAATACTAAAAAAAATATATTTTTAGATGAAGCAAATACGAAATTCAAAGATTTGGAATATCGCATAATTAATTTAAATTTTGATGCTAGAAAATTTACCGAATTGGAAAATTTACAAATCATCGGTAGACTAAAAGAAGTTGGCCGAATTGTTAGTAAACATTTGGATAATGAAAGTTTGATGAAATACATAACACGATTCCAAAAGCAACAGGTTTTTCTTATCTTTTATAAATTAAATTAATATTCGTTATTTTGGTTTTAAATTACAAAAAGAACGATCAATAATTTTTAATTGAATGAAAAAATCCGTGGCGAAAAGATTCAAACTTATTTTAACTTTTTTTGACGACATTAAACTTGGAAAAGAAAATTTTTCTCGGCAGATTTTCTAAAAGAATTTTCTCAAGGATTCCAATAATTTGAATTCAATAAATAAAGTTCAAATTTTTTTGATAAATTCAAAATTCAACTCAAAAAATTAAGTGATTCGTTTAAAATTTAAAAGGCATCAAATTCGAAAGAACAAATACAATGCACTGTCATTAAGATTAAAACTAAGCAATATTTATATGTTCACTTGACCAAATATGAAATATTTGATATCTAAAATGCTGTATAATTTCATGGTAATTTAATTTTTTTATTCTTTTTTAAATGAACTTATCTTTATTTATTTTACAGAATCGTTTAAATGCAGCAATGAAAGCTATTGAAGAAAATCAATTGAAAAAACTAAAAAATTTATTGGACAGTGATTTAGTAGAAGCGAGAGATGCTAGAGTTATCTTTTTTCACTCATTTTTTTTATTTTTTGAAATGATTTTTAAAAAAAGTAATGATTTTTGTAATTAATGGAAAAAAATAAAAAAAGTCTGCTCTTATTTATTTTTTTAATTTATGATAAGAATATTTAATTTCAGGTTTAAGTTTAATTCATGTTGCAGTATGCAATGAGCGTCATGAAATTGTCGAATATCTTGCGAGCGTTTTTCCAAAAAGTATCGATATTTTAGATGTGGTTAGCATATTTAATTAGTATCATTTTTATTTTGAATTTTTATTATTTGTAAACATTTGAGTAAAAATTTTGTCAAAATTTTTAATTATTTGATTTCTAAATATCACTTAAACCTATCCATGAAAATAATTTAACATTTGCTATTATGAAAATAATTTTAATCAATTAAATTTGTTTGAAATGGTAATTATTTATACGAAAAGTTGTCAAGTATAGCATGTGATAAGTAATAACCCAGCCATTACTCTGTCACAAATGATTATGATATTTTATCTCTCAAATTATCTCCAAAACAATTTTGTAATTAAAACAAATTATAATGGAACTTTTGTAATTTAACTAAAATATTAAATAATTAAAATTTTTTCAGCATGGTCGAGCAGCAATACATTATGCGGCAACTCAAAAGAATGCAATCTATGATACTTTGATTGACTATGGAGCAAATGGCTTACTTGCTGATAAGGTATAATCAATTTGGATGATGTTTATTAACGAATTAAAATTGCCTGAAATACGTTATTCATCCTTGCAATACACAATAACTAAACATTTAACTAATCATTAGTAATATTTCATCGATAGCCAATAAAATTTGACAGATGAATTCAAAATAAATAAAGCAAAATAGAAAAATGCAAAAGTTTAATTACCATTTGAGTAGGTAGTTCACGTGGACTAATATTTTCAAGTTAACCATAGATAATAAAATTATGAATTGGTTAAATCAATCATCTCATCAGCGCCTTTTTTCGAATGAATATTTCATATTTGAATATTATGAAATTGCATTTTAAGTTTAAAATAAATGTTAAGCAATTTAAATTGTTTCTAATTGCTGGAAATATTTTTTCAACTTATCCTGCATTTTTTCAATAAATAGATGGATTATAATTTTTAAAATTTGAACAGATTTAAACCAAAATTTAAACAATTATTGAACGTTTTCAAATTTGCATTTATTTATTTAAAAAATTTTCAATTTTTTTTGCTCAATCGAAATGACTGTGAATTTTACGAGCATTTTATTAACAAAAGGAATCAAGTGTTATTTGTACTTTCGAAAATTTAGCAAAATAATGCGAAAGCCATTGCAACAATTTCTGTTGCATACCAAATGACTAATAATTTAATTTTTAATTTTAAAATTTTCGGTAGAATTTTTAGATTGGTATAACAGCTATACAATATCGTGAAGATCTTAATGCCTTAGTACCATCGCCATTACTATCATCGACAAGAGATGATGATCTTATCTGCAAACACTATTCGCTTGATGAAGATATCTATGATCCTGGTAAGAAAAATTAATTGAATTAATTAATTAATTTCGATTATATTTTTATCAATTATAAGATAAGTAAAAAAGGTGGGAATATATAATTTTTCTTTATTCTTTCTTCTGAATCATTATGATAATAATAAGAATTTGAAAAAAGAGTGAACAGTTTGAGCAAGTAAAATATCAACTCTTTTCAATTCTAATATTTCGATGAATTTTGCTGTTGCTTAATTAAAAACATTCGGAATATTTCTTGTTTAGTAATTGTTCAAATTACATGCTTAAATTTGTTCAAATTTAAAAAATCTTACCTTCTAAGCCATATAAATGATATTTATGAATATTAATAATAATAATAACAATAATAATATGCAATAGGGGAATCATTATTATTTTTAAATTCAGTTACAGCTAAATTGAAAATTTTAGATTTTCACAATAATAACAATTATTTATATGTTATATAGCATAGTATTCTTATTGCTATTATAATTTTTTTCGATTTAACAAGAAAATTATGATACAATAATAAATATAATAATAATTTCATATTCAATTTCTTCTAAATTTTAATTTAAAATTAGTGATCAAGTAGCAAACTGTACTCATTACTTAATTATATACCATTTAATATTTGTAATAATTATAAAATGTTTTCATCTCTTTCATGATCTGATATAATTTACTTTTTTATGTTAAAATATCTTATCCATTTGAGAATCATTTTAATTAAAACGATTACATTCGGATATTCTTAATGAGATCTTGCATAAGTTATTTGTCCAGAATTCGTTAATTAATTAAGAGTTTCACGAATTTGCATAAGAAGTAAATATGTTTGTTTTTTTGCTTAATAAATTAAATAACATTAATGAACTATTAAATAAAGTTTCACAATAAAATGAACGAAATAAATAACTAAAAAAAATTCTCTTTATTTTTTTTCTAATCAATGTAACAATGATGTATAGATTCTGCGAGATTTGATAAAGCAAATTCATTAAATTTATTAAATTAATAAATTTGCATAAACTAATTGGTACGATTAGAATTTAAAAAAGAAGCATTTCGAAATCGATATATATTTTTGAGCAAACAATCATTAAATTATAGCTAAAATAATTTTTTAGTCAGTGATAAATAATAATTTTACAGATCGAATTTATAATGAATTTATGGTAATAATGATGATTAAAGATAGTTTAGTTTCTGCAATGAAAAAAATTATGATAAATGAATGATTATTGAAATATTATTATACATATAGAGATTTCATAATTTTTGAATTTTTTCTAAAAATCTAGAAATAATTAATAAACTTTTTTTCATGTTAAAGACGAAACTGAATCAAATTTGATTGTGTTGATAAATCTGATATTCTGATAAGCAAAAATCATTCATCCATTATAATTTTTTCATTACGAAAATTATGATTGAAAGATATATTTTAGATCATGATTGTAAGGTAAACAGTAAATTTAATTGAAAATCATTCAATAAAATTTAATATTTATTAATTTACAAGTTCCAATGAATATTTATTTCCGATCCTCCAAATGATAGCGAAGTGAATAAATGGCTTGAAGATGGTGATATCAAGCAGCTGGAGAAAATGTTTCTTGATGGTCGTGGTTATCTGTTGGCTGATAAAAATTCAAATGATAATGCAACAAGACAATTCCTCAATGGATTACCCAAATATCAAGTAGCAATTTGCTGAATTCTTCATGAAGTGGCCTATCATTGAATTTAATTTTATCATTTCTACCAAAAATTTCATCATTTTTAACAGAAAATTCTAAAATGATATTTTAATAAAACTTTAAAAATTTTAGAATAAAATTGATCTAATTCATAAGGCGGCAGAAGAAGGTGATATTGATCAACTGATGATGTTGATTGATACTGAAAAACTTTCTATTGCACGTGACAGATTTGGTAAAATTTTTGGACAATTTTCTTTCCCAAATTATAATTTTTCTTGTTTCCGCTTTCTTTATTTTTGATAATCAAGTTAATATTTCATTTTAGATTTAATATTTATTTAAATATCCAATATTGGTAATATATTTATTTGGGTATCTAATATTGATAACGGTTAGCAAATTATTCATATAATTCACTGCTTGATTAACGGAAAATCATAGAATAATTATTATCCGAATTTAATAAATATTTAATAAAATTTATTAATTATTTTTTTTGTATTAAAATACGAAAATTTCCATTTTAGGTATGACACCTTTGCATGTAGCTGTATTGCATGGGCAAATAAATATAGTTCGTTATTTGTTAGCAAAATATCCATTATATGTAAATGCTACCAATCATGTAATATCTTCGATTTTATTGATTCAAAATATAAATTAAAATTTGAAAATTAAAGATTTTAAATAAGACTTTTATTCCTTTATTATGCTACATGATATGAAAATATTAACATTTCGTCACATCCCATAAAAATAATAATAATCGTTTTGCTATGAAAAATTATTTACAAATTTTCGAAAAAATCAGTTTAAAAAGTTTTAATGGTAGAAATTTTAAGATTGGTCGAACAGCGTTACATTATGCTTTCGCAAATCAAGCTAGTGAAGTTATGGTAAAATTGTTGCAAAAAGCTGGCGCTGATGCTTTTATGGAAGATAAGGTTTCCAATTTAATTTAATTCATTTTTTTCTTCAAACTTTAAAATGCGTTGTGAATTAATTACATTTTGTTCATTCAATTTTTACAATAATCTTTCTTTACTTTTTTAACGAATTATTAAAGTTAACATTTAGAATTGAAAGATTGAAATGACAATATCAACAATTGTTAGATTGGATAATCATGAACTGAACAATTTTTAAAAGACATGTATATAAATATATTAGATGTTACCAATAATTTAAATTTAAATAAATGATACTAAATTTATGATTGCAGTTTGGTCATACACCATCATATTATCAAAACAATGCGAATATATTAGATGATAAAATGATGATTAAAGATAATGATCAGATGGATCAGCTTCTTACAGGTCGAATAACTGAGCCACTACTGCAAGGTTAATGAATCAGTTGAGTATTATAATTTAACAAACAAATTGTATTATTCACATTTTTTAACTATTTTCATTATTTTCCTCAATTAATTACTGCTTATTATTGTTGGAATAATTTATTTTGCGAATAGATTTGGAAGAAAATATTTCGAATTGGATTCATACCGGTAATATAAGAAAATTGGATGATTTGGTATTAAACGGTTACGCTGATCTATTATCCGGTCGAGCATATGAAGTTGATAATCCGGATGTTCGTCGTTTTTTGGATGAATTACCGCAATATCAGGTTTAATCATGCATTAATTCAATGCAAATTTTCAAGAAAAATATTGCAAAATGGAAAGTTTTAAAGAAAAAAAAAAGGAAAATTTTAAGTAAATTTGAAAAATAACTTATCATAAAAACAATGCTAAGAAAGAATAGAATGAATGAATGCAAAATAGAATATAATTAAATTCTTAAATTTATAATAAAGGCAATAATATCATAAATAATATTCTAGAATAAAATAAACACAATTCATAAAGCAGTCGAAACGGATAATTTACGATCAATTCAAGTTTTAATCGATCGAAAAAAGCTGGCATTTTGCCGCGATGCTCAGCATTTAACACCTTTACATAAAGCAATCATTTTGGGTCAAATTGAAATTGCCAAATATTTGGTTAAAAATTATCCACAAGCAGCAAATGCGATGGATGAGGTATTATTATAAACGATATGTAATTATTTCGATAATTCCTTTTCCAATTTTTTATTTTTAAATCAAATAAATGAACGAGATATTAATGAACTGAAATTCGGGTAAATTATACACTTTTTACGAAATTAACTTATAAATTATCAGTTTAGAAAGTAGCTAGAAGTATACATCAGAATGATAAATGATCAATAATTAATGAATTTTTTCCTTTTTTCTACGTTTCATTTTTTTTTTTTTTAATTTTGAATCAAATTAATAAATTAATAAACAAAACAATAGGAATTTTAAAAAAGAATCTGAATTTTTTTATCTCTCCATCTTTTTATCGATTGATATACTGGAAAACTTAGATATTCTATTAATCAACTTTTTTTTATATTATTTTTTTCTTAGTTTCTTAAAGCCAAAATTATACTTAATAACTAAATATTGGAATTAATTTCTCAATTTTATATTTAATTGTGTACGTTGTATTAAATTTTTTCATTTCATATTTAAAATAGAATAAACGAACTCCACTTCATTATGCAGCAGCTTTATCTGATGATGGTCATTTATATAAAATGATGCGTAATGCAGGTGCTAATTCGAAAATTCGTGATCGTGTAAGTTAAATTTCTTCTTCTCTTCTTATCAGTTTGATTTTTTTTCAAAAATATGAAATAGAAATTTAAAACAGAATTAAACAAACTAAACTTATTCTTTTATAAAATTTTTTAAAGTTTGGTTAATGGAATTTCAATCAGATTGTTTATTTTGTTGTTCATTTCTCATGAATGTCAGAAATTTCACTTTTATATCTTTCAAAAGTTTATATTTGTTTTTGGCGAATTAACTATTGATATGCTAAAATTTTAATTTTGATCACTTTTCATTTCATTTTTAGGGATGAAAAAAGAAATATTATATTACAATTATTTTCAGTTTGGTCGACGACCAGGCTATTATTTGAAAAATCCTGAAGAAATTGATTTTAAAATAATGAACATGGATAGAGAAGTTATTTTGGACGAGGAATTTATTATATTTTAATCAAAATATTGAAATATTCACAGAACTTAATATCGAAATGCATTATTGAATCAATTTCTCTTTTTTCTTTTTTCATTCACCAAAATATAACAATTTACTATGAAAATTCGAGAAGAGATTTATTTATTTGTTGTTCTAAATAAAATAACTTATCAATTTAAATCTGTGCTATCATTTTTTTTTAAATTGCTTTCTGAATTTCATTTGTTTTTATTTTTTGCTACCTTAAATTGACATTTAACAAAAAAAATTAAAGATGCTTTTTTATAGATTATTCGTAATCGTACGAAATCATCGTATTTGGATTCAAATATTCGTCGATGGCTTCATGATGGTAATATTGGTAAATTGGAACAATTAGTACTTTCAGGATGTGGTGATTTACTTTTTGGTCATACAGTGAATAATTCCGATTCAAAAAATTTCCTCGATTATTTAAATAATTATCTGGTAATTACTGTTTTTTTCTCAACACTTTTGTTATTGTTAATTTAAATATTATCATAGTTATATTCTAATTAATTCCAATAATATTTTGATCAATAAATTCCATAATTAATTATTTGAAAATGCTTTTTCACTTTTCTTTTTCTTTCTATTATCAAAAATTTTGACTTGAAGAAATAAATATATTATAATTATTTCATTATTACGTTATAATTAATTCATAGATTCTAATCCATTTTTACATTACTTTAAGTAACAAATTTCTATTACTAATTACACAAAAAATAATGTTTATATGCTCCTTCCTTTCTTTTTTCCATCTTACCGGAAACTTTGACCTTGGAGAAGTAAAAATTATTATAATGTCCGTATTGTGCCTTTTCTTTCATTTCAGATTCAAACACATCAATAGTTGCTTCTATTTAACAAAAATTGCTTCGTTTTTTTCATTTTTTCTACTTTTTTTAAATGTCATTCTTTTCTTCAGTAAAGTGTGTCATGCATGTCAATCACAAGGTCAATCCATTTTTCCACTTTTTCGAAAAAAAGAAAACGAAAAAGTATTCTTTTTTTTTCGAAAACGAAAATAATTTCCATGCCTTTTTCTTCCTTTCTACCTTTTCCTAATTTATCAGTCAAATAAGAAGCGAACAATAAGTGAAGATGATGAGATTGAGAATTGCCATCTGCATTTATATTTGTAAATGAATGATCAAATTCTCACATCAATATTGACGATAATATCGATTTAGATTATCAATCAATTTATTAACGTCGTAATTTTAACTTCTTCAAAATTTTTATTCAATTATGCTAGTTTTGAATGAATATTAAAAAATCATTTCAAGTTTAAAATTTCTCTAGCAACTGAGTTTACCTTGAAATTGAAAATGATCTTTCCTTTTATTATGTGTAATAATTAAAATTGCACTAAATTAAATAAAACTGTTTTAAATGTTTATTCCGAAGTTATATTTATCACGCAGTTTTACTTATTCCAATTTTGCATAGGAGAAAAACCATTTTTGCCAATTTTATTCTGATAATTAATTAATCAATTAAATGTGCTATAACAAATAGAAAATAGAATTTAATATGAATTATTTGATACAGCGTTAAGAAATTTTAGGAAGAAATCGACGAAATTCATAAAGCGATCAAGAGAAGTGATCTGGAACATTTGAAGAAATTACTTAATTCAAAAAAATTGGCATTAGCTCGAAATCGACTTGGCCATACGCCACTTCATACAGCTATCATTTATGAACAAACTGAAATAATTCGTTATATTATATCAAATTTTCCATCTGTATTAAATGCCTCTGATTATGTAAGTTATCGGTTTTAATTGAATACTTTTATGAATTTAATTGAAATATTTCGTTTTTAATTTTTTCAAATTTTAAATTTCTCTTGAAGGAAGTTTAAAATTTTTTTGATTTCATCATCACATTTTGGGTAAATTTTTATTGCAATATTAAATGATGATACATTTGAAACTGAACATATGTTTGATATAAAATTTGTATAAAATTCAAATATTGTTGAATAGAATAAAACAATTTTTTAAGTGAAAATATTTGAGATCAATTTATTTAATATTGAAATAATATTTCAATATTCAAAAGTTTGTAATTTTTTAGAATAAACGTACACCATTGCATTATGCGGCAGCTACTCAAGATGGTGGACATTATGTGAAAATTTTAACTAAAGCTGGAGCTGATCCAAATGCAATGGATATTGTAATTATTTCAATCCTTTGCTAATTTCCAAAATATTTACTTGAAAAGTTGAAAAGAAATTGAAGAATTTTCGAAAAAATGAAAGATAAATAAAAGTTTGTTAAAATTAAAACAAAATAATAGTATACTACTAATAATAGCATATACAATTTCTTCCATTAAATTAACATTTTCCTTTTTTCTTCCTTTTCTTTTTTCTTTTTTTTTTTTTTCAAATTTTAGGAAGGTCATACGCCACACTATTATCGTTTCAACAATGTTATTAATTTGGAATCAATGAAAAGAAATGACAATGATAACGATAATGTTGTCAATTCGGAAAATTTCGCAGCCGTTCCGAATATTGATTCAGTATTAAGTAGTGATTCAGCATCTGTTGTAAGGTTTGTTTATTTTTTTCTTTCCTTAAAATATTACTAATGAAAAAAAAAATTTTTGAGCGAAATTTATGATATAAATCATTGATCATAATTTTTATAGTGTTTATCTACTAATTTTCATATTTAATTATCACTTCCACGAAATTTAATTGATAACTTTCAATTTTTTTTTCAAATATTATTATTATTCTTTTCAATTCTTTATAGAGACTAGAATAAAAGCTATCTATCTTATAGATGTTTCTATTTACTATTTAATTGCTATTATTTGCATGTTTTTGCGAATATTATTTACTAGAAAATAATCATTTATTGAAAGAAAATATTGAATGAAATACTGGAATATATTATTCCCAAATTTAAGTTCATCAAATATATCAACAAGTACGAGAGAGCAGGATGAAAGGGATGAATATAAATTTGAAGATAATTTATTAAATGATATCGTATCACCAACGAGCAATAATGCTATTTATTTAGCAAGAACTGTTGCACCGGCTCTTACTAAAGCACTTACAGAAGTTTTTACTTCAAATTTATTTCCTTTTTCTTCTTTTTTTTTTTGCTCAAATAATTACGCAACTAAATTTTTAATACTATGCAACAATTTTTGAATTTTTTTAATTTCAAAAAAAAAAGTTTTTTCAAAAATATTCATAAAAATGATATTTTATTAATAATTTGTTGATATTCTCTTGATTTTATTAATATTATTGATATTTTTAGCAATATGATAAATTATAAACTAATTTTTCGAGGTATTATTGCAACGACCGACTGATCCGATCAGTTTCATCGCTGATTGGCTCATTCAGTATCATGAGAAAAATCCACTCTTATAACTACAATACATTAATCACAATCATATATATGGTAACCATTTACTCTTTCAACAAATTCTAATATAGCAATTCATGTTTGCAAGGCGTTGAATTAATTTAAAACAAAGTTTTTTTCTTCTGTAATCCATGAAATTCCGGAACTTCTTTCTGCTTACTTCACTTGAACTTTATAAAAGATCTCGCGAAGATTATTTCTTGAAATTTAGTTTGCTGTTCAATCATGAAAAAATTGCGCATTTTCAAAAAATTTTCGATAAAAATTGAATGATCCACTATAAATTTGCAATATTAATCTTATCTCCTAGTCTTCTAGCATGAAATATAACTTATATAGGACAAGATTGCTACAAACATCAAACAATTTTTACGCCAAAAAAATAAAAAGTGAAAAAATAAAAATCATACAAAAATCACTGGAATCATCCTTTTCAATTAAATACCATTTTTTTTTTTGATATGCATCCATGAAAATTTCTGAATTTATCATTTTATTAAAAGCAAAAAATAAAATTTTTAAATTTATAAAATATAAAATCTTTTCTACTAAACTTTTTGCAATTGTTTTTTGTATGAATTCTAACTGTCACACAGAATTATCTGATCAATATTTTTAAAAAAAGATTTGTACAAAAGAATTGATAATGAAGCGATATTATTTAGGGAAACTTCCGGATGTACTGGTTGCAAGTAATATCGACGATCGATGATTGCTTAATCGATGATATTTAGATAATGCACCGGTGGATGTTAATTTGATTAATTGTGGACTGAACGGATGATTAAGTTGCAAATGTTGTAGGTATTGATCAAACACCGGAGCCGTAAAACCACAATCTTCACATACAAAGACCTAAAATAATTATTAGTATTTAAACTATTATTTTTTGATTAAAAACAAATATTAATTACTTAATTGATACAAACTAGTAGAGTTGAAACATTACAATATATAAATCTTATTGTTCTAGTAATATATGTGTATAATCATATACGATTACTCATTTTCACGTTCAATTAAATTAAATTAATTATAATCATATAATCGGTGAAATTTTTAAAGCAATATCTGCATAGCATCCGAAAAACCCACATCTTTCTATTTAAATAACCGAAATACACTTATTACAGTATATAATGTCCTATAGTATACATTACAGTATATAATGAATAAGATATTTCGTGACATCTAATTACATTAAGTTTTTTTTTCTATTCATTTTTCTACTTTTTGTGAAAGAAATGATTGAATTTTACCTTACTTCGTCGTTCTTTGTAACCGTAGTTATGTTGTGTACCGTGTACCTTACGAAGATGTGATTCTAATGAACATCGTTGTGTGAATGATTTCTCGCATTGATCACATTTATATGGTCGAACACCTGCATTAATTTAATCCTTCATATTATTAATCATGATTTATTTTAATTATTAATTTTTTTGTAATATACAGAAATCTTGTTTCGAAATTATCATTTAAAAAATATTGAAAGACTTTATTCTTTTCAACTACAGCTATTTTACATTTGCAATCATTTAGTTTGTTTTCGAAAATGAGACATTCATCTTCTGCATTTTGTAGAAGAAAATTTTTCTAATATTTTAATTTTTTTGAATGAATAAATGATTAAAATGCAACCTGTATGAGTCCGTGTATGTCTCTTCAAATCAAATGTATCATTGAAACCTTTGCCACAAAATGTGCAAAGGTATCGTTTGATTTCTGAATGACATTTTGCATGCCTATTTAAAAGCCTTTGTAATGCAAATTTCTGCAAACAAAAAAATATCTTCTCTTGTCAAATACGTAAATAAATAAATAAAATAATTTGTCAATAAAACATATAAACTCAAATGTAATTAAAATATAGGTTGAAACATAAAGTTTCAAATTCAAAAAATTCGATATTGTTGATTTTGAAAGAAAAGGGAAGAAAAAGGATGGAAAAATGAGCAATAAATAATCATTGAAAAGAAAACAAATAATTTGATTGAAATGGAACAAACTTTTCCACATATTCGACACGTTAATAAACCAGGTTCAGAAGCCGGAGCAGGAGTAGCATTAACGTCCGGTGTACGGTAGCTTTGTAGCATCGGATTTTTTACACCATATCCCCCATTTATCCATTCTACTGTAGTTACGCCTAGCTACAACAAAATTTTTTGTTGCAAGAAATATCATATGGAATATTTGTTAAGCAATTGCATAATACAAAAACCCCGACTACTGTAGTAAATATATGTATTTACTGCAATACAATACTTATGATATTATTTAATACTTTGTTTGGAATTGAAAATGAAAAGGAAGTTTTTTTTATCCTATCTGAATAGATTATCTATTATCAGATAAAAAAAAAAAACATTCAAATCTAGATTCATTACTTTGTAGAAAAATGAAAAGATATTAACTTTGGTGGTATAAAATTAATTAATTATGTTGAATTCTCAACATTTGATTTTAAATTTTAAAATTTTATAACATTTTGAATGACCTGTATCTTGCAAATTACATTTTTCGTGAGAGAAACTACCTGAAAAACTTTCATTTTTCTTCATCGAAAAGAATTAAACTTCTACCGTAAATTTTCGCGCAAAAAATGATTCAACTCGGATGAAAAAAATGTCGGAAAATGATAGGTACTTGTGAATTGAATAAGTATTATTAATATGTGTTTTGTATTCATATAGCTAGGTGTTGAATCACATTCGTAGTAATAGGATGGATGAAACTGGTGACCTCAATTTTTCGTTTCCTCTTGATAATACCTAAGTAAGTGTGTAACAAACAAATGAATTGCTAAATTTAAAATTATTCGAAAACGATACGATTCTAAGTCGAACGAAAGTTTTGAAATACGGGAAGAAAAATAATGAACAAAATTGTTGAAAAAAATGGGATGTAAAATCTGTAAAATTGAAAAAAAAAAAGGAAAAACGATTTAATACAATAGCTCAAAGATAGCAAAAATGCATTTAAAAGATAATTTTCAAATAAATCTGAAATCAAGACTATTAAAAAATAAAAGTTCAGTACTTATCTTGTTCTATTGCATCGTTAAAATTTGAAATTATAGCAAAATTAAATTTAGTTAAATGAAATTTAAGAGAAACAATCAAGGTAGTTATATTCTTTAGAAATAATTTACATAGCGATCCAGGTAATAAATGTATTATAAAACGGTATGGAATAAAAGGTAAAATTGAAAATACTAAACGTTAGAAGAAATCCTATTCAAATTTATGACAATTTAAATAGGCTGGAATGGAATTAAAGTACAAGAATTGTGAAATGATTATAGCATTATGAAATTTTCGCAACAAATTATTGTTTTAAACAGAATAAAATCTAAATGGAATTAAATAAAATGAATGAAAATAAATTCAAAGAAAAAAATTAAGTTTAGAAAAAAGAACCGGTGATGGCGTAGTTTGCTTTTTCTCAACAATTGATGGGAGTAAGCTTTCGACGAGAAACAATTTCGACGAATGTTGTTTTGGTACAGCTTCTGGAGTTTTCAATTGTTGTGATGATTCTGGAATTTTCAATCGATGATGTAATGATGATGATGATGATGATGATGAAGATGATGATGATGATGATGATGGAGGTTCAATTGATTTCAGTACCGTAGGAAATATTGTCGGAAAACCATGAGCTGTAGAAGTTATTAAAATAGAAGTAGTAAATAAAAAATTAGTAATAGAAATTTAAAACTATGCTATTTGAAGGAAGAAAGAATTGAAATTTTATAACTTTTATCTAACAGTATTTATGATTCCGAAATATTGCTGTGATAAATAACGAAAATAAGATTTAATTTAAAAAAAAAAGCTAAAATTTGCTGATTTTTGAGTCGTATTTCAAATCAAAGATCAGATTCAGAAAATTAATCTAAATTTCTCATCTTCTGGTTCGAGGGAAAAAGATCCATGCATTTGAAGTTTAAAACAGGTTTCTAATTCTTGCTACATAAAATATAAACAGATAAGATTTGTAAATATTAGCTGATTAAAATTGCTAAAAATTTGATCATGTAAAAATTGAAGCATATTATATAAAAAATAATCCATGGATTGCCAAATGATGTTAAGATAAGTGAATCTGGACGAGAATTCGCCTCAGAATTTTGTCTTGTTCTTCATCACTTGGCGATATTATGTTTCATTTTTTATCAGCATTTTATCTTGTCCTTCATCATTTAATAATATTTTGCTTTGTCATTTACCATTCAGAAATTTCTTTTCTGATCATTTATCACTTAAAAATATTTTGCTATATCATTTATTACTTAGCAATATTAGAATCATTGCATAAATTATGATAACTTTAGTGAAAATTTTATGAATAGATTTAAAATGATTCATTAATATTACCAAATAATATAATCAAACTTACCGATGAATAACGATGGAATTGGTGGATAATAAATGGTTGTATATGGTAGAGGAGATGGTAACCAAAGAGATGAATTCATCATTACTGGAATACATGTAGCAGTGTCTCGCTATAATTCCATCCACTGATTAAGTATTTTCTGTCTAGTACAAGAATTCAAATCATAGCTTAATTTAATTAAATATTATGTTCCGAATTAATATTTGATTAACAAATATTGCTGTTAGCAAAATTCAGATTCAGGGAACAAATACGGCAAATTTAATATCTGAAAAGAAGTGATAATCATTATTTCTCTGCTGTAAAATGATCTATAAAGTAGAGCAATTGCTGATCAAAAGATGGGTAATTAATACCAAAAATAAGAAAAAAATATGAGTTTTCCGGTTTTTATAGTCATCTGAAGTCAGGAAAATATTTTAATGAGACATTAATCTATTTCAATTTCATCCACCAATCAGTTAAACTTCCAAAATGATACGATCTGCTTCTTTTTGAATAATTTGTTGAAACGGCAATGAAGAGTACTTAATCGCTCAAAGAAAGAAATGCGACGGGGAAGGAGAAGTATGAATCCGGTTTACCGGACATCTTTCGAATAACATAAATCAGTCCCTCCTCCCATTTCATCTACCGCAATTCTTCCTTCTTTCTACCATAGTATACCGTATTATAATGGGTGCAATGGTCTTATCAAACAGCCAATTGGTCATTCATTCTTTCTTTTTTACCGAATTAATGATGGCATTAGATATTATCAAATAACAACCAATAATTCCACATATTTTTCATTTCCTATTTAAAAAAGACAGAAAATAGTATATAAATGAGGTGAAACAGATTGTGCTGATTAAATGAGAAAGTGCGCAAAAATTAAAGAATTTGTGGTAATATTTCGTTCAAGTAAAGCTTGATATGACAAAATTTAGACCAAATCTAACAACGGTGACGAATATTCAATGAGAATATCACAAATTATTGGATGGAAAAGAAGAAGAGAAATGGCAAAATATAGGTGTGTAAGAGGAAGAAAGAAAATGATATAGGGGAAGAGAATGGGGGACAAAGTACTGTAATGAGAAGCGATAAGTACCTCATACACAATTCTAATGCACTATTTTAATGGGTTTTTATTGGCAAGTATTAATGCAAAGGATGCCAATTATTTGAAGCATAAATTTTCAAATTAAGGCCTGAATGTGAAGAACGGAGGATGAAATCGGAATTGGAATACTTTTATCGGATTTTTATCATTAATGAACAAAATTTTTTGCTTCATCAACCAATGATAAGTTTCAACCCTTCTATCGAAGTTTCAATTATTCAATTTCAATAGATTATCAATTTCAAAACAAGACTTTTCCATTCAAATTGAACGTTTTTAGAAGTTAAAACTTTCATGTACCATCAATACATTAATTTTTTGCTCATTTTTGAATTTCGTTTATGCAAATTTTTGAATTCAATGTTACAACAAATATAACATTTTGGTTTAAAACAAGACTTTATCTTATTTAACTAAGCCGTTTTAGAAATTAAAACTTTCATATAGTATAGTACGATTGATTTTTTTCTTCTTTTTGGACTTTCCTTTTATGCAAATTTTTGAATTCATGATAATTGTGCTTTTTTATTACTTATTTTCTTTTATAAAATAAAGTAAAAATTTCAGGTTATTCATTTTAACATTATGTAAATTCAATTTTTATATGCATTTTATATTTCTTAAGAACTATCTTTAATTTATGCATTTTTTCACACCAAATTATAACGCTGTACACTATTTTAGGTTATTTTAGCATAACACGTATAATACGTACGCATATTTCAGGCTATTTTAGTGCAACACGTATCAATGTTGTTTTACATTATTAAGGCGTGTATTGCAAACATTTTGACGTTTATTAGTTTATTTTCCACGTTATTTGTAATTATACTAAACATGCATATTTCGGGTTATTTTAATATAATACGTATCAAATTCCACCTAATATTAAGTTATATATTTTTTTCTTTTATTTTGACCGTTATTCTTTCCCTCACTAATCATATAGATTTTGAATTTTAGAATATGTTCTTTTGTCAAATTTTCTTCCTTTATTTTAAGAATTTTTGAAATTACCGATTTTTTCAGACAGAATAAACAAGTAAATAAAACTTAATAGTAATAGCAAAAATTAAATGTCAATTTGAATGATTAGTTCTAATTAATTTCTTTCTATTACATGACTTATATGATTGATAATAGAATTTTGATTGATTTATTCTATTAAATAATTATTCTGCCGGTATTTTTAGTAAAAAAATTTACCATATTTTAGATGAGTTAAATATTTGTTAAACTAAAGCACAAACTTTCTGCTTTACAAGTGCCGTCGAATTTCAACATAATTCATGGATAGCCGAAAATTATTTCTTTGATTGATCCATTTTTTACTATCTTAGATTACCTAATCAGTAAATTTTGTAAAAGTCAAAATGTTGCACCGTTTGATTTTATCTTAATATTTCTATGAAGAAATTGGTATAATTTGATTCTCGAATTTATTCTCATTGATAATTTACAAAAAAATTTATAGGATAAAAAACATTTAGCAGCTAATTAATTCAAAACTTTTAATGAACTAATCTTTGTACTTTGTTTATTCCCTTTCTTATATATATCAATAGCAATTATTCACCAAAAATTCGTAAAATTTCACGAACAGAAGTGTCAATTTTCAACTTGACCTTGAAAATACGGCCAAATTAGTAAAAGATGATGATAATTGCGGTAGCATTAGTGAATTGATATTTGCAATACAGACGAAAAGATGATGAGAAGAAAAGAGGATGTATGTAATAAGTAACGATTGGAGCGGAAGTGTAAAGGACACGAAGATGAACGAGAAAATTTTGACGAAATGATGGATGGAAGGAAAGAGAGGTAGGAAAAGAGGAAATATAAATTAGCGATGAGTTAAGGTAAAATAAGGTGAAGTTACAGGTGAATCGATCAAAGGAAAAAGTTTCCGTTCAAGTAGCACTTCACCGGCAGCAATAATAACACGCCAATAACCCAAACAATACAAAGGCATAACGATAGTAATAATGAAAAGTTTGATCATAGTTTGGAATTGGACAAAAGGAAAGTTTTCAGGACATTTGGCATAACCTTGAAGATGGCCTATTCAAAGCAGCAATATGAGATGTGAGATATAAAATTGAGACGATATGATTATGCATTCATTTAATTAATACAACCTATTTATCTATATCTATATATATTGATAAATATGCAAATTTTATAAATGAAAACGAGATTTGAAATTCATAAAATTAGATTTAATTCAATAATAAATGTGGTATGGATGAATATTGAAACGAAAGTAATGCAGATAAAAATAAAATTATAGCATATTGTAATTACAAAACTTTTTACTCATGAAATTACTTATCACTACTGCTGTTATTATTATAAATATGTTAATTTATTATTTAACAAAATAAAAAAATTGGAAATTAACATTAAACTCAAATCAATGATGAATATGTAGCTATATGAAAATGAAACAAAAATAATCTATATAAGAATAAAATTGTAGCATATTGTAGTCATGAAAACTTTTTTTTTCCAATTTAATGACTACTATTACTGCCATAAGATATCAAATTTATCATTTATCAAGTTAAATTTAAATCAATAACGAGTATAATTTATATAAAAATGAAATCGGAAATGATTTATGTAAGAAGAATGAATGGTTGGGTATTATAAAACTTCATTTTACCACTACTCCTACTACTATTATCTAAGACGAGGACAATTGAAAGAAGATTAGAGATGAATATTTACTGATTGAAAATTATCGATGTAATGACTGCTTCGATATGCAAATAATTGCCAATGAAAATTCCAAAAAAATATAATCTTTTTCTTTTTTTCTTTTTACAGAAACTTTTTTTAGCAAAGATATTTGCTTTAATATTATTAATTTCATTCAGATATTAATTAAAATAAAAATATGAAATCTTTTTTGAAAAAAAATTAACACTTGAATTATATCCATCTATTTAAGTTATATTCTATTATACCCACCCATATAGTAAATTATATCATGTATTTAAATTATATTAATTTAATTCTAATTTTCACGACCTTTTGATTCATACAAAATTCACAAAGAAATTAAATACTGAAAAAAAAGAAAAAGATGAAAAATATTATGAAAAAAAAATGTTATTCTGAATATTTAAAAGATTTCTAAATTTAATTTAAAAAAAAAGTCTTTTTCAAATTACAGTTAGGATGAAAATGTATGGAGAAGAATGATGGGAATTAACGAAAAGTAATAAATTGATTTAATGACATCAAAATTGTCATCAACAATACCTACGACATTATCATCATTATTGTCACCATTACCACCATAACCTGTCACCATTACACCTATTACCTGTCACATTGGTTACATGGTTGAGCACCTAGATATATATACTATATTGTGTGTATCATGACACTCATTTCAAAAAGTTTTGTCAATTTTATGATACATACAAGAATGGCCAAGCTGGTTTACCCTCCACTCTTTCTTCCACTTCTCCGCCCAATCAACCGTATCATTTCGGGTACAATAATCCAATCAGTTGAATTTCGAAAGAATTTTGCAACGGTATACAAAGTTGATCCTATCCGTATTAACAGCCATGAAAATAAATTGAATTTTATAAAACATCGAAAATTTTCATCAAAATGTTTTGGAATGAATTTGCAAATCATAAAGAGGAGGAAATTTTGCTCAAAAGATTTTCAAATTGCCTAAATCAACGGTTGGACAATTGTTTTTCTTCTCAACTTTGAAATTTTTGCAATATTTTAATTTTTCTTTGTAGTTTTCGCAACAAGTTGTCCTAATTTGAATTTTATAAAGAGTGGATAGGCAAAATAGAAGAAAGGATAGAATTTTCAATTTATTTTGTATTATTATTTTCTACATTCGTTAAGCGAAAATAGTATTAGGGAAAAGACTGAATCGTTCGTTATTCTATTTCTGATTTGTTATCATTAAATCGATTACTATTCACCTTCTGATATCTCTTTATTTCGAAATTATTCTACTCTCTCTCGTCATAATCATTTTTTAATGATTACCTTTTTCCTGTATATTATCCTTCTGCAATTTTAAATTTATTTTACTATTTAAAATAAAATCTAGTTTTCAAATTTAAACAAAAGATACGGTTTACTTACTTATTTTGTTTGAATTGAATAAATAGGAATGTTTATTCGATAAAAGTATTACATCGTCCCCAAATGACTTAATTATTCACTCTATCTGAAATGATTGAATATAAATACTCATTTAATGGAATCGTTACTGTCGCCTTTAAATTTCATACTGACCATAATATTCTATAATAATAATTTATAATTTTATGCAATTTTTGATATTATTTGTATATAACAAAACAAAATGAAGTTTTCAAAAATTTAATGAAATTGATAATAAATGAGTAAATTACAGTGAAAACCGGAAAATACCGCAAAAAATAAAAAGCAATGGAAAAAATGAAATTTTGCTGGAATAAATTGCATGAAGCAAAATATTATTCTTTCCTTTTTTTCTCTCTCCCTCTCTCTTTTCTTCTTCTCTTCTTTCTGTCAACCTATGTAATGTAATGGTACTTGTCAGAAGTGATACTTGAAAATATACTTAAAAAAGTAATTATAATGCCCTTTATATTAGTTGTTCATGAAACTTGTTGAAAGTTAAGAAAGTATTGTTAGAAAGTTTTTAACAAAAATAAAAAACAATTTTCCTTCCTATTTATTATACTTTAGAAAACAACTGTTATTGTTGAGATAGTTATCAAGAAATTTAATTTTTCATTTTTCCCTCATTAAATTAACTTTTTCTTACTAACAAAAAATAATTATAGAAGGACTTATTGATAAGGTCAAAAGATAAATTAAAATTGAGTACTTCACAATTTGAAATTTATTTTTAATATATTAAAGTGTAAAAGCGGAAAAAAATCGATTAAAATTACTTTTTATTTTTAATGATTCTTATTCATTATCGTAATTTTAAAGAAATAATGAGTATCCGTTAGATAATTAATTTATGGGAATATTACCATTTTCCGGATGTTGCTGATCGTATATTCCATATTATCAAATTTCTAAAAATTTTATATATTTAGGATTAAACTAAAAGATAGGAAAGTTCTACTACCAAATAGCACAGAATTTTACAGTTTATGCATTGTTCTAACTAAATTTCTACCATAAACGAAAAATAAAGAGTGAAATTTGGGAAAATTCATTAATAGCAATAAATGCTTGAATTTATTGTTTAAATTAAGTAAGCTGAATTTCAGACGACAATTTATTTATTACTCTTCATTGATTCTAGAATAATGGAGAAATGAATGATATGATAAGATAAATAAAGCAAATAAATTAAATAATTAGAATATAAAGAAATAATTTGCAACATAATATGCAAATCCAAATAAAGTTTTCATATGATAACCATATAGATAAATGATAAATATATTGATACTACTATGCTTTCCGAAATTTTTATTACGATTATTACTTATTTATTAAGATTATTATTCGTCCAGTAAAATATTGAAATTTTCGAGTGCCAAATCATCATAGATCAAAATATCAAATAAAATATACGACTGTTAAGCTCCCAAATTTACCCAACATTCATCTTGTGCTAACATAGATGAAAAATCTAAACATTAATACTTGACTTCAAAAATATTGTGATAAGACTATTTACAATTAATATTTTGAAACTTATTTGGAATGCCATATGTCTAAGACATGACATGCAGCACAGATTTCAGCAAAAAATGCCCTAGAAATGCAAAATTATCACTGATATTGAAAATAAAGATCTCGATTGATTCCAGTATTTCAAAAATTTACTTATTAATTCAATTCTTATATGAAAATTTCTCCTCCTAAATAGCTAATTCTCAGTATGTCAATATCTCATATAATAATACAGCAGTTATTTTCCATGATATTTATCGATTTTTTGAACTTTTTTGCCCATATTCAGCTTAACCAATTTACCGTATACTAATCTATCTAGTGCGATTCCGATGTTTGCTTTATATCCGGTAAGTAAACAAAGGCAGTGATATATATAAATGGATATTGATATATTTACATGTATGCGGGACAAATGGCACATATGCTACTAATTATTATCGATCTATCAATGAGATAGATAATATAGTAAATCTACAAAAAAAAAAAAATGAATAAAATGGAATTTAAGAAAAATTTAAACCTAAAATTGTTATACGGTAAATATTCCAATTATATAAATAAGAAGAAATGAAATTTTAAGAAAAATTTTTAGATTTAAATTAGTTGGGCATACAATAAAGAATGAAAAATTTTATGAGTTGTAGTAAATGAAGTAACAAAAAAAAAAAAAAAAAAAGGAAATGAACAGAAAAAAAAATTCAAAAACCGTTGAATATACGGTAAGGAATTGAATTTTTATTGAAAAAATTTTTGCTACGATGCAATGGCGTCGGAAAACATAGACAAATATATAAAAGCAGGTAATATGAAAATACATAAATTGTTTGTGTATGTGTATGTGTATGTGAATGCCGGTTTGTTTGTTTGTATGTTAAGATACATAAATCTATGTATGTTTGTATGTGAACTGTAAAACAAGAATTTGGAAAAATATGTTGAAAAGAGAAGGATGAAAGAAGAAGAATAGTTGGATAAATAAGAAATTGTATAACCGAAATTAATGGTCTGCTACTAACGATTTGATCGCCCAGAAAAGGATGGTACCAAAAAACCGGAACCGGAGGAGCCTTTTTAACTCGTTTACTTTTACCCGACATTTTCTACATTTAATATAAACATTTACACATATATAATAGCATTTTAGGCTAAAATAAATTGCTAAGCATGAAGTAATTGCTAAAGTAATATTTAAATATTATTTTCAATTTTTATGCAAATAGTTTCTTTTTTTCTTATAAGAAGAAATTGATAGTGAATTGATGAAGAGGGACCAGATTTATTGTTGCTGCTAACTCGTTAATTAATACTTTCAAACAATTTTTTTAGTTTTTAAAGAGCAGCAAATTCTCGGATCATTAAGTAGTGTCATCATTATCATAAACATCAGTATTAACAATAACAATTTGAAATTGTGTATTCAATAAACAACAAGTATGATACCTTAAAGTCGTATGCATTAGAAGAATTAAACGAAAGATTATAAAACTCGAGGAAGATGATAATTTCAACAACTTAACATCCTTATTTTTATAAAAAAAAAAATTATTGTTGATTTGTAGTTTATTTTTTCATTATGATAAGAAATATTTACATTACTTAAATTTTATAAAGTACCATATTTGAATGGTAAAATGATAAAATTAGAGTTTAAATTGAGGGAAGAAAATGACAAGAATTAAAAAGAAAGTAAATAGAAGAGATAAAAGAGAGCAGGTCTTAATTTTAGTGAAGAAAAAGATGAAGTTGACAATTTTCTACTTAAATGGTGAATAAACTACTTCATTTTACAACAACAAATTTACAGCTTAAAAATGATGATTTCCATTTTGAAGGTTAGAATATACTATCTCCGAATGGGAAATTACAAAGATTTAAATGCTTGATGATTGATGTATGCAAATAGTTCTATAAAAGAGTATTTATGAAGAACATTTTAACAGTCTTTACCTAACAGTTAATCCATCTCTTTATAATTTGCAAAAATTGTTCAAATATGCAAAAATTTTTATCCCACAAATATGTCGTATAGATTTCAACAGTCATTTATTGAAATCTGAAATTATCTTAATTACTATCAATTGTATCAATTATTTAGTATAGTATATTTTTTTGGTTTATTAAATTTTTATCCGGTAATTATATTGCAAAAAATTTTTTCATGCATATTATTTGAATCTGAACTTGTCACCATTACTGATTAAGTCATTTGAACCTGAAATTATCAAGATCAATGATTGAATCAATAATTTTCTTGATTTATATCATTTAGTATCACACCATCTAATGGAATAACAACCACTAACAACTTAAACTGCATTGGATTTTGATTTTCAGTTTTCGGGCTATAATTTTTTCTTTGAATTTATTTTAAATAATAATTTATAATACAAACAAATTGTTCGAGAAAAAGATAAATGATTATTACAATTACTGATAATCACCAGTAAATATGATTGCAGTTCAAGTATTTCATACGATATTATAAATATCATTTAACATATCTTCACATGTTCAATAAAAATTTTACTAAATGTATTCGCTTGAAACATCTTTAACCTCTGACCCTTTTATTTGATGAATGGATTATTTCTGCGAATATCACTTACATGACTCTTTTTCCAATAAATAATTCATAATTATATCTATAAAATGATTTTGAAAGGAGTTATTCATTGGTAAATATTTTGTAACCGAAAGGAAAAATTTTCATTTCGATTAAAATAACTAGAAAATTTTTGGCTACTTTCTTTTTTTTTTAATTTTCTCGTGTAAAAAAAGAAAAATAATCCGATTAAATACTATTTATTTCGCTGATAATACCGTATGACAACAAAGCATATAACATAAGCAGATGTGCAACAATATCAATCATTTTTTTTTTTCAATTTTTAACAATTTAACAAAAATAACAAATTATTCTATGGAGAAAAACTAATTTAACCAAATGCTAATCTTTCAGCATTTTAAACATCATGAAAATTTGAAATCCCCAATTTTTTTTCTCTATTTCAGTTCTGAAATGAAGAGCAAAATATTGAAATTATTTATTTTTCTTCACTTAAATTTGCGTTTAAATTGCTAGTTAGCTAATATTTCCAAATAAAATCAATGCTATTTTGAATATTTTGCAGATTTATTATGTGGTACAGATGTTTCCACATTATTTTAATTCATACAAACTCATATTATACAACTGAACTTAAATTTTTTTAGTAGAACATTTCAGCGAAGAATTTTAAAATTGAAGATATGAAACTGATAGAATCGTGCATATTGGAAATATTTTACTTGTAAATAAAATTTAAAAATTCAATTTTATTTAATTTAATCCATCTATTTAATAAAATATCCGTACAATTAAATATTATAAAGAATTACAGATAAAAAAAAATGACACCATAAAAACGACAATTTTCAGGCTAATCAATCAATGAGAAGAAAAAAAGATACAAAAATGACTAATTCTGAAATTTTGTTCCAAATAGATAACAAACTATCGCTGTCATTTAAAATTATTTTCTACAAATCAAAAAGAGATCAAAATAGGATTACGGAAATAAATGAATAAAATCAAGATAAATTAAAATTATCAAGATTACTTTTATTATTATAACATAAGATCAAGGTAAAGTTATGGATGTAAATGAGTAAAATCAAAGTAAATCAAAATTACCACTCAGAGTTAATGATTGATAATTTTAAAAATTATTTAAATATATAGATAAATAAAATGAAGTAAGAAAAGTGATATACTATGTTATTTATTATCAGTTATGATAGTAACTGGTACATATTAACCAAACAACAAGTGGCAATTATTGAAACTAACAAAGGAATGAATGAATTCTCACACTTCCAATGAAATGACATAAAAAACGCCGACTAGCAAAGTAAAAGTAGTAGATTTAATAGTAGCTGGAGGGATTATGGTAATATATACATTTATTTACACACTACACACACATACACACAACACACATATAATTATTGAAAGATGTGATTTGATGGAAAATTTAAAAAGGAAGAATCGCGGTAGTCAATAAAATGAGAATCGGAAGAGATTCGGAAGAAAACTTACAACATAATCAAACTTTTCAACACATGTGTACTTCATTTTTTTTTTTTTTTTTCATTGAAAAATATAGCAAGATTTAATTTTTAATTTTCAAAAAAACCAAAAAAAAAAAAACAGTAAATGATGTTTTAGAATGGAAATATTAAATTATCGGCAAAACTCTTATTCTCATTTTGTATTTTTTTCACCTTATCATACGTTAATTTTATTGTAATTATACAAGATTTTTTTTTAATGCAAAAAATTACTTCAATTCTTGTACCGGTAGAAATTATAAATATAAGTATGCGTTAGATTAAACTTCACAGTTATGAATACTTTTTGCAAAAATTTAGACACAAACATTCGAAACTTATTTTGAATACTAAACGATTACTACTGTAAAATGCGAATAAAATATAAGTAATAACAAAATTTAGAAATAACTAAATTAGCGGAAAACATAAACCTTATTCAAGTAAAGTTGCTGAAATACAAAAATGGGTGAGATTAGTTGCTACGAACTATGTATTTACTAACTGGATAACATCAATGCTTTATATTGAAGCCGTCGAATTAGATCAATCAAACGAGAACATACTGCGCACAGTTGGCATCTTTTTTTTTTTTTTTTTTTTCAAATATTCTGCAATGACCAAGCAATCCACAACTTTCTATGGAAAGACTTTGAGAAATGGATGAATTAATTTGTGAAATTGATGATTACCTGTCTGCTGAAAAGATTCTAATAATACGTCAAAGATTCTAATAATCGTAATAATACGATACTTTTATATTGATGATGCAAGGACAACTGCAGAAAAAAATTTGCTAAATTGCAGCTTTCAAGAAGATATGTAGTAAGCTTTGATCCATGTACTGTTCCTGTTTAAAATGATTTAAATGGAAATTTATTAGTGTAAACGAAAGAGATCCAGTTCTAATATCTTATGTTTACTATAAAATATTAAAAAGAAAACATGATCTATCACGTAACTAAAATAATGATAGACTCAAAAGATGTTGCACATGTAAAGATGATTTGGAAAATATAAAATTCATATAAATGTTCATAGAAAATTGTAAATGTCAATCTCATTAACATCAAAAAAATGCAAGCTAGATGAAATGGATATATTTAAATAGATACGAGATTCGCAAAAATTACAGCTAAAAAGAAGAGCTGAGTTAAATAATAATTTGCCGACAAATTTCTTATACACAGAGAAATATTCTCAGTTAGAAATGAGTAAGTCTCTTAAGTTTAAAACTACAAAGTTTTTCAAAGGATAAGAGAATATTTTCCATCGAATTATTATTTTGACATAACCTAACTGATCCGACTGAACAAAAAACAAAAATTCTGGATTAATAATGCAATTACTGATAATTCAAAAAGCCAAAGCTGGGAC
This sequence comes from Onchocerca lupi, assembly GCA_028564675.1. Classification (NCBI taxonomy): domain Eukaryota; kingdom Metazoa; phylum Nematoda; class Chromadorea; order Rhabditida; family Onchocercidae; genus Onchocerca; species Onchocerca lupi. The sequence continues at coordinate 34,004 of JAOVVO010000435.1, read as the reverse complement.
ACTTCCTGTTATATCTAACTAATAGCAGTCTCCAATCTAAATCCATAATATTTCAAAGCTTTAGTTAAAAATGGTCATAATGAAAACGAAAAAAAAAAAAGTACAAACAAATAATAAGTACATTTTCAGAGATATTGAACATTTCATTGTTAAGGTATGTTTCAAGAAGGAATCATTCATTAAAAAAAGCCAACTGAAAACCATCAACCTGCGAATCCTTACGCTGCCACATGCCTAAACCTTTTTCATGCAGTTGTAAATGAAATGTCTGCAACGCTTGCTGATACAACCCTTCGCTTTGTTTTGCTTCTGAGCAGCTCCAAACAGGTTTGTACCCATCTGCTTTAACCGCTGCCATTACACGTGCCCAACTTTCGTACAATTCTGATTTACAAAGACGTGATGGTGAACCGGTTACTGTCCGACCAGTAAATGGATCCAAACGTTCAATGGTTCCTAAGCAAAAAAAAAATTCTGGGTGGAATCACAAATATATAATTTTTTATAGAAAGACTTCAGCATCTTAATAATATAAATGATATTTACATAGCTCTTATACATTAGGCAAACGATACTTGAAAGAAAATTCAAAAACTTATACAAACTGTCAGAGTAAGTTAGAAGTTATAAAGGAAGTACTATTTTGCTGTCAGGTAATGAAATTGTGAAGGATCATAAATATGGATTTAATTCAACGAATTTGACTCAAAATTAGTTAATCAATTTCATGATCGAAACAAACTTTATTTTTGCAGTGTTTCATGAACTTATAGCATAAACTTACATATTTCAATCAAAAATAAAATCCTTAGTCCAAAAAGATGACTATAATGAGAATCATACAAGATTAACGAAAAATGAATTTGAAAAAATTCTAGAAATCAAATACGTACCTATTCCGTAAATCCAATTATGATACATTTCTCCATGAGGTACTACACCAGTCTGCGAAGATTTCACCATTAGCTCACCTCGCCGTATGTCACCAAATCGAAGCAGTACGGCATGCATGATTGCTTTGTCATTAGATGATGCACCAACACAAAGATGTGTCATGAATATCGGTTCCAGAAGATGTGAAAGAAGTGCTCCTTGTAATCCTGAAATACATAAATCACGTATAATAATAACAAGAATAAGTCTTAAAAAATATCGATTTCTATCTTAAACTCTAACTTATGAACAAGAAACATCATGAAGCTTCAATTATTTTAAATTTATCTAAAATTTCAGAAATTTACTTGATGAAAATTTTTATCTCAGTACTTTATCTTCATCTTTTATCCTCATTTCATCTTCATGTTGAATCTCTATTAATCAAAAAAATCTTCAATTAGATATAAAAGTTTGAACAAGTAATTAACGAAATTTTATTAATCGTTACAACATTATTTATTATTCTTACTGAGCTTCTCGGAACAAAACACAAAACAAACCCAGATAATTCCATTTCAATATTTTATCGGCCAAACTCATTACATAAACATGTCCGGAGGTTCTGATATCACTGAAAGTTTGCGGGATTGCCGGAGGGTCCTCCAGTCCAGCTCCACCCATATAGCATGATAACTTCTGTACTTCTCCGCTGGTGCGCAAATTTGGTGGGAATGACACATACAGTACAACTTGGTAACCAGTCTACAAATAATGAATAATTGTTCTTGAAGAAAAACTTCCCAATAATGATCAGTTAATAATTATTAAACATATTTTGATACAGTGTTAAATGAATTTTCTCCTGTACCAAAAAAAGAAAGAATGACATTTGAATCATCAACAGAAAATTAATCTTAAGCTATGTATAATGAGAAGAATTTCTGGAAAACGTAAACCTTGAGACGAAATCTATTTGATATTGGAGAACGTTCGACAACACTATTTTCTGCATTATAATTTCTTATTTGATTATGCAGGAATAGCAGAAATGCACGACGTGCTAAGACTGCACCTATAAAAATTCTTACGATAAATAAATGAAGCTTTTATTTAGAAAATTCCAAATAAATACGAAATTTTGATAGTTCGATTTGTTTTTATAGTAAACTTAAAAAAATCAGATCGATTTGAATTGAATTCAATTACAAAAATACTTTACTTTGCATGTGAATAAGCACATTGCCTTGCGCATTTGTCAAAACTTGACCATCAATAACGGCATTACGACCTGCTCCAATCGCAACCAATTGTTTTTCACCATTTGGTGCAATTAGAACAAAGCTGAAACTATGCACTTGAGAACAGCTTGAATTCAAATCCAGTAAAACATGAAAAAGATTTCAGGTTAACTTAAAACGATTATTTTTCAGGTTAATTTCTCATCATTTGCTTGATGAATGAAACTTACGCAGAAATATGAGTAGTTATAGGACATGCTTGTTGATGGCATATTCCCTCATATTCCCGGCGAACAAAAGTGCAGATGTCGGTACAGAAAAGCATATCTTCTTCGCCTTTCGATTTCTTCAATGATATCATTTCAAGCGCATTTTCAGCGCAGAGATCGAACTAAAAACAAACACGATAAACACAGCTAATTATGACTTCAAATAAGTGGCAAGCAAAAGATAAAAATTTCTAATAAGAACTTTGCCGAACGAAATTATTTCGTCTCTTCTACTTTTACTTTAATTGGCAATATAATTTCCCCTTTAGTACCAGATTTACTAATGATTCCTTTATCCGATTATATCATCAAAGAAATAGAAATTCTTTATAATATAGCGAAATGTGAGATTAAACTGAAACCAGACATTTATCTGTCCGATCATTTATTTTTTCTGCGGAAATTCAGATTACACATCTTTTCTCTAAAAAAATATTTAAACTTTTAGTTATTAAACCATTTTCAAAATTTATTTTATAAACTATTTTTAAGAATATGAAAAAATTCTCTTTTATCTCAAGATGTATTTCCTGAACAGGGTATTATGCATACATAGTTTTTTCAATCCTCCTTGAATAAGAAACTTATAGATTTTCTCAATTCGATAGTTGAAAAATGAACCTTGAACAACTTAGTCAGTGCTTGTTCAGCAGCAGCACTTTTAGCAGCTTTCTTCGATTGTCCAATACCTTCAAATTTATCCGTTCCATTTACCGTTAAAATACATTTGAACAATGGTGGTTTACTGGGTGATCCGCTGATATCTTGTGGTTCACTATACACTAAATCTGGATTCTTTTTACGCTGCAAATAAAGCTAAATAGAAATTTATCGATAAATTTTTGATTTAATTTAAGCTAAACAACCTATTTCCGAATACTGCATTTAATAGTACTAATACAATACATCACGAGGTACATTGAGTACCATTAACTCTTCGAGGTTGCTGATAATTTGTAATATGATAATTCAATAAAAGAATGAAAAATTTCTATTCCTCAAAAACTGCTATGTTTTGCGAATAGTTAACTTATGACTAATTCTAAACTGTTAAGCACGCATGCGCATTTTATTACTAATATTTTTAAATCATCAAAATTTTTCGAAAACATATCAATATTTCCCGACGAACATTATTCATAAGTTCTTGCAAGAATGCCTTTTCATCTTTTTTATTCAATCCGGTTGAATACTGAACCGTGTTAAACAACCCATATTATTAACCTGTTAAGCATAATGTTCAAAATTTTTAGCGTATGCGGGAAAAAATATTTTCTTTGATGCAAGAGTACTTTATTACATTTTGCTTCAGCATCAGTTGATGTAAAGCATATGGAGGAGAAAGAACAGCAGCTGCACGCTTCATTCTGACATCTTCCGACGGCATAGTTAGATCGAGTTCTTCAAGAAGGACTTTTTCGCATGCAGAATCCTTTGCTTTTTGCTTGTTATCTTGAGGTGGACCAATAATCGTTTCTAAAACAATTTCGATGTGCTGATATTAAGCGCATACTACCTAGCCATTTTCAAATTTAATAAAACTCTGAATTATCAGAAGTTAGTCCTCGTAAATATAATTACAATTAATTCCACAAATTCCATGACTAATTAGAGATGAAGCAAACATTTAGTAAACTTATGTCGAAATTCTCAAGTTTTTTTGAGTTGCTTATATAAAACATTGCAAAGTGGTTCATGTTTTCCTAATACCGGGGATTATTCATACATTCAATGTAGAGGATTCCTAATAGTAACATAACTGCTCTTTGAGAGATATTCGAAGATAAAAATCCCGAAAGCTCACGGTATGAGTCATTATAATCTTCTCTTTGTCATCAGATATCAATTAAATAAGATAAAAAGGAGCAAGTCTTTCAGAGGCTATCTACTTATCAAATTTAATTCTTTTAATCAACGAGAAATAATCTTAAAACCGCTCTTATCACACAAAATAAAACATGTAATAACGACCTGTAATGACCGTAATGCACTTTCTTTTTATTTTTCTTTGATTTTATTGCTTATTTTTAAATGGACGAAAAGGATAAGAAAGAGATAACATCAATTTTTGGTGAGTACAAGTCGCCAGCACATGCTTACTATTATTGTCGAGCGTAATGCGGCAGATGAATCGACTATTTCCTTGGACGGGTTTTCCGTCAACGGTATCCACTTCCACGTGCATGGTACGATCGTAGAAATTGAGCGCTTGTATCAAAACCTCAAGGTAAATATTACCACCACACAACACTCCCAAAAAAAGCGAATGCTTTAGCTTTGACTGATCATTATTTAAGTTTTTTAAATTAATGGTGAAATAAATAAATGTAGAATCTTCTAAAACGGTGAAATAAATAAATGTAGAATCTTCCGTTTCTTATAAATGAGATTATATAGATACGTCAAAACAAAAAAAGAAATAAGATAGGAACGTTGATGATGATGATGAATAATTATCAGTGGCATCCAAATTAGGGTACTGTTTAATTCAAATCACCCTTGTTCTTAATTAGATTTTACGACGAAAAATCTACATCCATATTTTTTTTCGTTTGATCCCTTAATTAGTCGAAAATCAATTCATTTTATTTCATTTTATTAATCTTTCAATCCCTACTGCTCTTTCTTCTCTAGTTTTTTTTTTCTATTCTGTTCCTTCCGTTTCCATTCTTATTTGGTATTACGTTACAAAAATGATTTGCCGAAAAGGTGCCCTTAAAAAGAGAATTAATTATAATTTCACAGTGATCACAAACAATTCGAGTGTATACTGATGCTGATGATTCCTAATTTTTTCTTATTATGTTTAATGTAGATGTTGACGAATATAACTTGTAAGACCTCTATAACTTTTCCCATATATAAAGTAAAATTATTCATTCGCTTTTTTGTGCAGTTGTGAGATAATAATATAACAATTCTAAAGCATAGAGGAACTAAAAAAAAATAAAATTGCTAAAAAATCATACTTGCATTGGTTTGCCTGGTTTCAGATTCATTGTTCGACGTTCTACCATTTTTAATTCTTCTTGTGGCACGTCGAAAACATCAACCAATGCCTGTAACAAATTGTTAGGTGGATCAGCAAAGACAAAGAGAGAGATGGGAGAAGCAGCAAAGAAAAAAAAAAAAAACTATAATAAATATACTTCACGGATGACAACATTTTTGGTCGGCGATTTTCCATAGCCTTCATGAGAATAAACTTTTTTTTGATGGGGCAAAACCAATATACATCTGAAAATTTTTTAAAATAATCTAGGAATCGAGGTTACTGATAAAATTAAGAGAAACACTGAACTCATGTTGAGAGCGCAATATTATGCCAAAGATGCTTAAACAAATATCTCTCGGAGGAAAATGCCTGCGATAGCAATTATGGATTTCTACATCATTAATTGAGTCGCTGATTTAATATGGTTAAAATAATTTTGCTGAATAATAATTTCGCTAGCGATATAGAGTAATATTTAAGGAACAAAAATGTAGTCTGGAAGGATATAGTCTTAGAGCATGATTCACATTCCTTCAAAAATAATCTCGATCAATACGATCAATAACCTGAATTTCTTCGATGCTTTGCCATCGGCATCCGTTGTTGGAAATTCATTAAAGGTGAATTGCGGTGTGAATTTCTCATTGGTGGTACGCTCTTTGTCCTAAAACATAAGTCTTATCAGCTACAGTTAGAATGAAAAAATAAGAAATGGAGAACGAAAACAATTCTAAAAATAAATTCCATACCCTACAGAGACGAAGGAAGAAATCGTGGAGAGAATTGCAGGTGGCATATCCTTTTCTTCGATTTTCCTGGAAAATAAATAACATAATAATTATTTAGATCTAAATAACAATATTTAATCAGAACTTTTCAAAGATAAGAATTTTATACAAACTGTAACAATATTTTTGAAATATGAAAAAAAAAAAAAAGCAATAGAAAATAAATCAGTGACAATTATTGCAACATTTAAAGTAGAGAATCGAAAACTTTCAAATTTCTTAATAACAGTGTCGCATAACAAACCCATTTCTGATAATTTTAAAGCTAACTCTAAATAAGATAAGAATATGAAGTATAGCTTCCACCTGAAAATGTGCACAAAAATTCAAGCAAAAACGTCAAACTCAAATTTTTGTGGGAATTAACATTTCTTTCAAAACATTTTAGAATTTATTTCAAAACCACAGTGTTTAATGTTATACACTTTCAGAGACGGAGCAGAATTCAATAAATCAAGCATAATTAATTTAACTCTAAAACTCTTCTTTCTTAAGATATTCATTCCGGCAAATTCCTATACAAATGCTTATCAAGCTTTTCTACATTACTTCATTCATTTGGAAATTTTAACTTCCAGAAATTCCATGAGAACCACATTTTCTTCGAAATTTAGAGTAAAGAAAACATAATCATAAATATGCTAGCTTTCCATTTCTCGAATTTAACAATTAACTATCAAAAATTCTTTTAATATTTCAGACATGGCAGCTAAATGAAAAACCAAAAGCAATTGTTCCTACTGTATAATAAAATGATTATTCTTAGAGCAAAAAATCCAATCCACGCTAAATATATTGTAGTTCCACATCAAGTTTCAACAATTAATGATTTTAACTCATTCTAATACAAATAGAGGAGATGAAAAAAGTCTTCAATAAAACAAATCATCATAATAAACAAATAAATTCTATCCTAAATATAAGTAACTTTAGTTTGCATATTTTTTTATTTTTCTAATTTATTCTTTAAGATTGCAGCACGCATAGTTTGTGCGCAATGAAATCATACACGCTGTTCCTCAAAAAAGAAAAAAAAAAAAAAGATCAAGAATCATGGTATCAATTCCCGACTAATTTATATTGGTTAATCAAGCACAAAATTAGTTGCAACAGTACTGTTATACTTCCATCCGGAATACTTCATAAATAAAAGACTAGTGAAAAATCATTACTTCTCTACAGAAAATAATCAAATCTTTACTCTTTTTTCAATCAGATTAAGTATATAAAGATAAATGATGCGAATTCGTTACAATTGTATATCTGATTTTACATATGATCGAAACTAATAAGGATTTCAACGACCCAAGCCATAGTCATAGAGCAACAAAAATTAAATACTTTGTAAAAATTGTTAATTTCCAGCGTTAACAATTATGTGAGAGTGTCAATAAATAGTAATACTACGAATTAGCAATCTTTTTCTCATATCTGTATATTACCAAAATTTTAAATTTATAATTTGCAGAAACAGAAAGAAAATGATATAAACCAATAACTATGCTGTATTTATAAACGTCGACACAGTTACCTCAGATCCATTCGTTTGTGATGCACAAAAATCATAATTTATCAGTTTTTTTGCTTCCGATATCGAAACCGAAATATCCAACATTATGTCGGGTCGTAATTCCTTCAAAGCTAATTCGCATGCAAGCTGTAAACAACAAAAATATATTACTGCGGTTCCAAATAGATATAATAAACTTATGTGGTGATTAATAAGTTTAAGAAAACTAAAGGAAATTGAAATTTAAAATGAAACAAAAAATCAAAGAAGTTGCACAATAATACTTGTTTTGCAGCTTTTTTATTCGAACCTTCCGCTGAAAACGTTTTAGCTTGCACCGAGAAGGAGCATTCGAAACGCGGTAATTTGTTAACCATCATCTAAATTATTTACTACAACATTATTCATGTCATCATGATAAAGTCAGAAATATTTGCGTGTCTCCAAACTTTAACATATTTCTGAAAAAACTGTAGTGGTTGTAAGTCCTGAAATTAATTCTTAATTTACTGAAACCTAAATACGCAAATTTTGACTATAATTCTAAATCTCTGTCTTGCATTGATATTCTTTCTTCCTTCCATATGTATGTGAACTCGGAACTTTTAATCTACATAAAATAAATTTTCGAAAATAATCCAGATACGGTTAAAAAAAAAAAAAAAAAGAAAAAAGCTAAGAAATACGAAGAAATTCCCGACATACTCTGATTATTTAGTTTAATCCATCTCAAAATTTGCAGAAACCAAAAACGATAGAGATTGTGCACAAATATTTCTAATAAATACATACCGTCTTATAAGTACATTGATCTTTGAACTCAGGATACAATTCATTGATAATCATTGCAGCTGTCTTACCGGTTGCGGAATAATTCCTAGATCTTTTATTCGGTGGTAGATAAGCTGCATCTATTCCATAAGACACATGATTCTGAAAATCAAATGATAAATAATTGCCTTAGGAAATTGCTACAAAATAGTGAGATTAGGAAAAAGAGAACAAATTTGTAATTTTTGAATACAAAACAAAAGATCGACTTAAACTAAAACAGAATTGTATTTTGATATAAAAAGAAAAAGTAAACAAAATTAACAGATATCAAAACTAAAAGATATTTTCATGATCAGAAAATAAACAGTCCAATTTACTTTTAACAGAAGCAATGCTAAGCTATAACTGAAAATATTGTTAAAGTACTATCATTATTAGTTACTTTTTTCGGAAAGGTACCGCCACCAGTACGCACACGCTTTCCACCAACTAAGACGGTTGATTGTTGTACCTGCTGTTTTGCACGGAAACCAGTACAGGCATAATAACTTGCACCATTAGGATCGATCCCAGGATACTGTTGTTGCTGTTGATGAGGATAACGATCTTGGTAATCTTGATATCCAATACCACCATCACCACTTATTTTATTCGACTTATTTTTGGTAACACTGTTCAAAGACATTGGGTAATAAAATCGTTGCTGTTGTGATGTTGCTATTGACGTTACATCCGATGAAGTACTACCGATTTTCAACCAATTTGGACAACTACCGCTGCCATAATGACTATGGCCATCCATTTTTTTTGTCACAAATTCAAATACGAAATTGCAGTATTAGTCTGAAAATCTTTTCTCATTAATTTATATAATGGAAAAAAAATGCCGAAAACGAAACTATACAGCATCCACCATATCGCATTTCATCGTTATTACTGGATTAACAAGTAATTCATTCACTCCAGCACCTTCTGTATGTATCAATCCATACATCTTTCTTCTCAAATCAATTCACTACACTAATTGCCAAATCCATTTTCATTCAATTCATAACCATCAAATTGCCTGATTTTCACCATTCGGCATATATTTCTTGGTAAGTCTTTCCGAGAATATTTTTTAATAAGCAGTGAGTTTTAAATGAATTCAATAAATAATCGATTATTTAGTTTTCCTATCATTTCTTGATTAATTTAAAAATATCGTAATTATTTAAAACCAGTGTATTCAGAAATTTATCATTAATGGAAAAATCGAGGCATAATTCTTTGAAGAATTACCTCATTTACTTATCTTGTTCTCACTGTTCTAATTAACTATTCAGTATCTTTTAACTTACTTCGTATTCTTTGACCTTCCTAATTCCTCAGATGATTACCCAAACCCTGGAAATCAACCACACAACCAGAACTATAATCTATTTATTATCGATTGGGAACTTATGTTGACATGAAAGGATCACTATGCAAATCGATGATCTCACTCTCGTGTGAAGATATCACTCATTTGTCACATTCCACTTCGGATGAATTCGTGGAGTAACTTTTGTCTAATTTGGTTGCTAAAGCGAACACTCACCACTAATTACATGAATTATTTATCGAATTACTTGAATTGGTTCTAATCTTATGAAATTTGATTTCAAATTCCTATATCTATCAACTAATTCGGATGAAATCTAATTTTTCTTGTTGAAATTTAATTTAAAATTTATAGTTGAAAAAAATATATGACATACAGAAATATACAAGAACTGCATGCTCGCACTGCAGTATGCTTACTTTTTCTTGCAATTTTCTTTATAATTATTTTATTTCTTATTTCCTTGTACTTTTCTAAAATAACTTTAGACCAGAATTAATCACTCAGTTATCTAAAGTTTGGATAAAGGCCAAGTATAGAAATGTCAAGACAAAGAAATTATCATAATATTGGATATATACAAGCAAACACATAAAGGCACATTTACTTATATATATAAATACAACTAGTATGTGTATTCATATATGATAGAAATATATCAAATATCACATAAATAAAATGGCAAAAGCTGAAATTATCGTTGATATTTTGCAATAAAATATAAAAAAAGCAATGGGCGATCAAATTTTTCGAAATTTCTTTTCAATAAATGACGATCGAACAAGCAGATATGACAACTGGCCAATCATTCATTGAAATATGAGCTTAATTTTAATTCAACGTTTGGTTCATCACAGTGTCAGTTGTGTTTATCAAAAATAAGCCACTTGAAACACACAGTCAATGTGTACACTTCATTCAAGCATGCAAGATGTCATATTCACCAAAGTTTGAGTCATACTTATTGAAAGCTTGCTGTCATCCTTATGGAAAGTTTGAGAATAGATTGAAGGCATTTAAGTATCCAGACAATATTTAATAATTCAAGTAAACGAATAATGAAATGTTTGGATATTCGAATATTGAAGTATTTAAATATTCGAGTAATCAAATAAACAGTTCAGATAATTGAGTAATTAGGCAAGCAATTTTCGAAGGTTAAAATCAAGTTTTCTACTTTCATCCAGCACTTTTTAAACTTATATGTCATCTTCAGAAAGATCACATATGAGAAATATGAGTGCCACATGAGTTACCAGATAATCATTTTAAACTACACGAATCTTCTCGACATAAAACTTACATTGTAAATGTTGGATAAGTAAAGATAGGTGGGGATAATATCACAGTTGTGCAATACATGGCGCGTAGTGTTTATAGAAATCCAAACAACATAAAAACGATTCTAAGCAATCCCCTTCATTCCCTTGGTATGAGCCGAAGCATTATAAACGATCTTAGTTTTGTTGTGGATTTATTGATATTTATGACTTCATTTTAGCATTATGCACTTTTTTCGACGAATAACATTTAGGTTTTATATCATAACTAACTTCAAAAAAAAAAAAAAAAAAGAAATGATATTACAACTTTCTGGCAATTGTTTAATTTCCAGATTTATTATAAAAACTAGTTGGCCCGGCCACGCTCCGCGTGGCCGATCCAGCTATCTATGGGGGCTGAACACACTTCGCGCGTCCGGCTCCAGCTAATCTATATAAATAGAAATATTAATGTTCGTTTGTTCAAAATCTTAAATTTCCCAAAATTCTTAAGCACGCACATTATCTATATTCAAAATCTAAGATATCAGAAAGTCCTTAATCTATTGCTTTGAAATTTTGAAACAACGTTGCATTCGAATACGCGCATGTTTTTAAATATCCATTGATTGATTTGAAATTTTCATACGCGTTGCATTCGAATAGGCAAATGTTTTTGAATAAATAAGGCGAGCAATTCAAGCTTTTCGTTTATTTTTTGCTTTGTGGGAAATGCAATTCATTAATTTTTTGATTTATGGGGAATGTAGTTGCGTCGCACAAATGTCGAGATCATGATAGCGTATAATCAAATGTTTCGTTCAAGCAATTTAAGGATTATCTTTCTGACTTCTAATATTAAATTGTGTCTTGAATTGCTTCTTTTCCTAAATTTTACGCATTGATCTAAACCGCACAATTCTAAGGATTGATCCTGAGCTCTGTTGATCGTGAATGCAAACGTCTATCGAATTGGGAATTGCAATCTCTTCAACTGGAATGGCGTATCCATTGGAATAAGAACGCGCGGAATAAGGACAACTTCATCTTTGAAAGGTCCTGTCAAGATTGTCGCTTTATGATATTATTCATTAATTTTTTTATTGCAAGCCGAGTGCCGTTGCGAAGTTTTGGCTGGTGGTATTTCGCAACATGATAATTGGCACGCCGATTTTCAATTGCAGTATATGCAGTGGCATCCCTGGCAGATCGAGTGAATTCAAAAATTCTGTTGGATAATTGACCGCTTCATTCGCTTTCATAACAGTGTCAAAGGATTTACATGTGACTACCTCGCTTTGAATGTTAGATTGTATAATATTGTTAAGTTCGTCAACGTCTTTGTTCTTGGCCGCAAGAATAGCTCGTAATCTCAGCCAATCGTGATTCTTATAATTGGTTTGAATATCGGGAAATATTTTTTCAATCAACTGTTCTTTTGAGGTTACTAAACTGCAGAAGTTATGAGGCAATGAAATTCGTCCTGTGGTCAGATCAACTGGCATCTTTCCGTTCCCAATTTCCAGCAATCGATGTGAGAATTTCGCTGATCGATCGAATTCCGCTGATCGATCGTTTTGCAGTTGAACACACATATTTGTAGTTAATTTAAACGTCTTTACATGTCTCCATAAAGTGAAGTATTTCAGGCAAGCATTTATTTCATCCGCTGGTGTCGATCGAGAAATTACAAGTAATGTTTGCCTGAAATCTCCTGTAAACAATATTAATGCGTTCCCAAATGGTCTGATATTTCCATGCAAATCTTGCAATGATCGATCAAGAGCCTCGATCGATTTCTTGTGCGCCATTGTACATTCATCCCAAACAATAAGTTGCATTTTTTGCAATACCTTACCCATGCCCGATGCCTTGGAAATGTTGCATGTGGGAGTTTCAATCAATTGTATGTTCAATGGCAATTTCAAAGCTGAATGAGCAGTTCTTCCACCTGGTAGCAATGTTGCAGATATTACGAACGATGCAAGAGCTAAGGATATGCCATTTTGGGATCGAATTGTTGCCAGAATCAATCTAATTAGAAACGTTTTACCAGTTTCTCCTGGAGCATCCAAAAAGAAGATTTCTGTAACTCCTCTATTGACAGTTTGCATTCGATCGTAAATGGTTTTCTGCTCAAACGTAAATTTAGAAATATTTGATTGCATATATGACAAAAGAACAGCAATATTGTAATTTTGCTCGCGATGCAATTCTACATCAAACGTTTTGATGTAGAATTGCATCGCGAGCAAAATTTTTTTTTTTTTTTTTTTTTTTTTTTGAAGCAGCAGCAGATCGATTCGGTGATGGCATTCCCAATCGATTGAGAACTTTGTTCGCAATTTGTAAATACAAATTTTCAATCATTATCAACGCTTCGTTGTAGATTTCTGCTGTAAAATCCATGTTCATATTTGAATTTTCGCTACGTATTCGATGCAGAATATCTTCAGCCATATACGATTTATATTTATCCCATAACTACGCTGGAGATGAAGGAGAGCAGGATGTCAATATGATTGCAAACAGTGTACGAATTTGATTTGGATGTGACATGTTGCAAGCGTCATATATGCATATATCCCAGTGTCGGTCATTCTCCAATAAATCAAAGCTTGACATGCATTCGCTCTGCTCGCATTTCAGCCCTTCTTTGTCTTCTTCGCTCATTCGCTAATGCACGTTCTTCCTCTATTCGATTTGTAGTGAATCGTCGCTGTGTTTCCCTTATGCGAGTACGATAACCAAACCTTGATCTTCTTCTGCCAGGCATTATTTAGATGAACCAGAGCAGATAGATTGCATTCGAACTATTCTCGAAATTAATTTTCGATTGAACTTGAAATTGAATTAGAAGCTATTCAAATATATGGTATTAAAAGATACTGACAGTCATAAATGTTCATTTGTTCAAAATTTTAAAATCTCCGAAAATTTTTACCTATTGCTTGGAAATCTTGATAGAAGTTGAACTGAAAATTGTTCAATTGAATTGTTGAACTGTTGATACTGCAAAAAATTACACATAATATTAAAAAATATTAATAGTCGTGAATGTTCGTTTGTTCAAAATCTTAAAATCTCCGAAAGTTTTTACTTATTACTTGGAAATCTTGATAGAAGTTGAACTGGAAATTGTTCAATTGAATTGTTAAACTGTTGATACTGCAAAAAATTATACATGATATTAAAAAATAGTCGTAAATGTTCGTTTGTTGAAAATCTTAAATCTCCGAAAGTTCTTATCTATTACTTTGAAATTTTGACGGAACGTTGCATTAGAATACGCGATATTTTATCGAGCTTACTCAGCGCTGCATATTGAAAGCCGCGTCCATTTTGCAGAAAGTAAGCGTGATTAATAGATTCTGTCGCTCACTTTTATTTTTCACAGGTGTGAAAGGTAAAAAAGTAGATGTATCTGTACAAAAACAACGTGCCTACCTGAATGTAACGTTGTATCAAAGTTTCAAATCAATGAGTTAATATTCAAACACAAATAACGACGAGAATATTTCGTTTTTTCAAACGTTTTTTCAAAATTTTTGAAACGTTTTTTCAAAATAAACATTGAACATTTACGACAAAGAGACAATCCAAAACACGACCTAATATTAGAAGTAATATTAGCCTAATATTAGAAGAGATAATTCGCAAATTGCTTGAAGAAAAAATTTCATTATAAACTATCGTGACCTCGACATTTGTGCGACGTAACTACATTCCCTATAAATAAAAAAATAAATGAATTAGCCTTCTCATAAAGCAAAAAACAAACGAAAAGCTCAAATTACTGGTCTTATTTATTTTAAAACACACGCCTATTTGAATGTAACGCGACATGAAAATTTCAAATCAATCAATGGAGAGCTTGAAACGTTGCAGGAAGTAGCCGCAGTCAATGCCGAAAGAAGGCCTGGTGAATAAATTCTGTCCGCTCGTGAAGATGCGGTATGGAGCGGAGTCAAAAAATTCATTATTGTTTATTATTAATTATCATTTATTACGCAACAGTAAAAAGTCAATAATATCAATAAAACAAATCTAATGATAAATTTATTAAATAAAATGGAGAAAACGACATAAACGGAAAAAAACCCGAGTCGGAGCATTAAACCGCTCCCGTTGAAATCTCTGTATAAAATGATAGAAAAGAGCGCCTTTGTTAGCACGTGATGATGATGCGCCTTTGTTGGCGCGCGAAGGTAATCGACATTGACCCTAGTTGAGGGTTACAAAGGAATGATCAATCATTATTTATTTTTATCGTTATTTATTACGCAACAATTAAAAATCAATAATATCAATAAAACAAATCTAACGATAAACTTATTAAGAAAAAAAGGAGAAAACGACATAATTTATCATTCTTTAATATGATTTATTTCTTACAATTTGTTATTTATTACTATTTATTGTAATTTATTTATTATAATTTATTACTATTTATTATTCTTTATTATTATTATTATTATTCACCATTATTAATATTAATTATTATTATCAATTAATTACTATTATTATCGCCAACCGTCCTTTACAAAAAGGAGAAAACAAATGGAAAAAAACAGAGTCGGAGCATTAAATCGCTCCCGTTGACATTCCTGTATAATGTGATAGAAAAGGGCGCCTTTGTTAGCGCGTGATGATGCGCCTTTGTCGGCGCGCGAGGGTTAATCAACATTGACCCTAGTTGAGGGTTACAAAGGAATGATTATTATTATTCATTGTTATTCATTATTATTTATTATTCTTTATTATTATTAAAAGTTATTGTTATTATTAATTAATTAATTACTACTATTATTGCTAACCGTCTTTTACTCAAGAAAAGGAGAGAGAGAGAGATGGGAAAGAGAGACACCTCCTCACTTATTCTCAGTTGTTACGGACGTCACACGTGAAAAAAAGTGAGTATGTCTATTTCAAAAAGGATAAATATTAGAATGCAAGGTTGTGTCAAAGTTTGAAAACAATCGGTGGAGAACTTCCGGTGATAAATCATTTGTAACAAGTAGCATTTATTTTTTTATATAGATTGAGGCCTGATATTATACGTCTAAAATATAATAAATCTGTAATGGATGGTTAGATTAGCTTTGATCTGTATCTTTTCGAAAAATTTTCAACTAATTATTAAGCCGTTAATTAATATAAGTGAAATTCACTGTTATCTTTTCTGCATGATAATTGTTTATCCTCCAGATTTATTTATAAAAATGCGTTATGTAAGTGTTTTTAAATCAATTCAGAAAATATGCATTATATTTTGCCGGAATAGGCGATCTACTAAAACTCGATTTTTTGCCATCACTTCTCCTATAATATGCTCTCAATCTCTGCTGTCGTTTCCCTCAATTTCCACAACATACTCCTCCGGCAATTACCTCATCCCTAGTCCCCTCCTTAGATGTTAAATCCTCATCTTCATTCCCGATCTTACATATTCAGCAAGCAATTGCAAATGAATATTATTTTGACAACTTTATCAATCTCTAGTCCTCAAAATAAAATACTATTTCCCTACTATCACTTCTCTGCCCTTCATGTTATTGAAATTTGAGCTATTTTTGAATCTCTCCATATACCAAGTCTCTCTCATATACCATATCAGTTCCTGTTACAAAAATGATCAGTCGTCTCCTCTATGCAATAATTTCATCCCAGAGGGAATAATTGTTTAGTTTCATTCCTATGCTCACCCAAAGTTATCTAAATGGAAGCGATTTTCAGAATTATATCATCCCATTGAATGTCCTAAATATGCCGGATGTTCATGTGTTCGAAACCGGTATTAGGAAACTACTAGAAATTGTATAAAACCTTAAAGTTTCCATCCCAATCATCCAAAAAATTATAAGCATCCACAAATAATTCCAGATTTTGGCATTTTTTTTTTCGGAATGAAATTAGCTCATTATTCCATAAATAAACTTTCGTTATTAACCGTCGTATAATTAAGTTTTTCAGGTTAAAATTATGTTCCGTAGAACAAGTGAAATTTTCCGAAAAACTATGCAGGTCGGTTTCTATCTCTCTTTTGTATTATGATTGTTAATTTTCATTTACTTTAACTTGTTAAATATTTCTCTTTGGTATTTTTTGTAAAACGATATTATATGATCCTTATCTACAAGTGAGGAGTCTATTAAGTTACAATAGTTTGTACTGTATATTTTGTGATATAAGTATTTGGAACTTTTATTGAATCGAATAATGATCCTGATATAGAATATAAGCTAATCTAGAAAAAGTTTAAAGAATGTTCCAGTCTCTTTAATGTAAAGCATTATTATAATAGCCATTATTCCAAAAAATTGTGCAATTTTTTTGGTTTCTTTTTCTTCAGAATTTCAATTCTCGAAAGCATGCTTGCTTTGGAGGGGCAATGTTTGCTGCAGCAGCTGTCGCTCTTAGCGACGATGAACTCAAAAAACAACCGTTATGGTATGTTCCAATTTTTCAAGAATGATGTTGGATGATTAATTGATTTTATGTAGAACAATTGTTGTAAATCAGTTTAATATGAAATAATTTAAAACATGAATTCTTAGCTTTCTTTTTTATTTGACTGTCTGATGATGATTTTGTTTTTTTAATAGACGATTTCGAAATTGTTCACCATCTTATCCGTCTCAGCTATTTAATTTCATTTTATACTAGAATTTGCTTGCAATAAGAATGTGATTTTACATATTAGTCCACAGATAAGTTAAATGATTCTTGTTATCTCAAGAATAAGCTAATTTCTTTTTTATATGACATAGTACTTGTCACTTACTACTTCCTTATCTCTATGCTCATGAATCTTTATATCAGTTAATGACTCATCATCATCATTATTATTCAAAAACAGGTTAATATTTTATATATTCAAGCATTTTATACCAGCATGAAATGGTACAGTATCCAAATATCCCGGTAGTTTTTTGTTCATTATATCATATTGTTGCAGGTATCAAACAGCTGTGCGTAAGTTATCATTTGCAATAAAATATACGGATCGGAAGGGCTATTTAGATGATGTAATATTATTGGAGAATCTTCGTGAAAAGCTTTTGCCGTAAGTTGTGATTTCGTATTTCTATTCATTTCATTGCCACTGTGTTTTGGCTGAATTTTCAGTTTTATCAGAATTTTAAAAAGGCAAATCACTCCATAACAAGTATAATTGATAATATATTTTTGTTATTCACTGTATTAATCTTTTCTTGATAGTGATATGTCAATTTTTAAGGATAACTTTCCATCAGTTTTTTCTAGAACATAGGAATTTCTTTCCTGAAATTTTTTATGAGTTATTTCCTAAACTTTACAATCTCGATTTTCTTTTCCGGTTATGAGTTTATAATATTTATTTATCTGTTCATTTTTAGATATTCGGACTCAACGAATACAGATATCCTGTGGCGATATGGTAGAGTGTTACTCGAAATTGCTTTATGGACTTCAAGTGCTGACAAGAATCGAATGAAGACATTTTTTGAGGTTCCTTTTTTCCGGAATCTTTTTTTTCTTCAATTTTTATTCTAAGTAACTTTGTAAATGATATTCAGAAGGAGTCATTTATAGTAGTTTTTAGGCTGAGAAAATGTGCAAAAAGGCGCTTGACAATGAAAATTCAAACAGTCCAAATGCTAATGCACACAAATGGTAAATTGAAATTATATAGCCGAATCTAAGGATATTTATTATTCAAAATGGTTTCTTTTTTTGTTTGGGGAAGTTCACAGTCCAACCGATTAGAATGACTGGTGCTTTCAGTGATCGAATTTTAAGGTATTCGCATATAATTGTGACTGTCTTATTTTAATAGATCGATCTTTTCCCGTAGCTTCACTATCATTTTGACTTTTTTAAAAGAAAATTAATAACGAAGTGTAAAAGATGGTATCAATTAAACTTTTTGGTCATTTTCGGTACGGAATAACTTTGGTAAAACTAATGGATTTCCGTTCGGATAAAAAAATTGATGAAGCACGAAAACACCTTGAGAAAGCAGTTGAATTAGACCCAAAAGATGTAAGGTCATGGCAGTATCTTGGTTTGTTTTCTTTTTATTTCATATTTGATGAATATAACATAGATATTTGTTCTAAAATGCTACCTTGTTACCTTTAACGATGGATAATATCAAATTTCCTATAGCTTCGCAGATGCAATGCTATCGTGCTAGTTAATCAAATTCTGGCGATTAAAAACTAATGATAACTTAACTTTGGCAGATTAAATAATTTAATCCAGAACAGTCATATCCGAGAGAAGTGATTACGGAATCTTTTGATAGAAAGTATAGATGAATTTGGACTTGAAATAAGGATAGATCATAAAAAATTTTTGTTGCTCTAGACTTTTATTTATTGATATTATTTAATGATTTCATTTTTGAACTGATTATGATTATGCAAATTTACTGAAAATGAATTTGATAAATATGGCAGTATGAAAGATATGTAGATAGACATATCAAATATATACATTAAACTTTGCTATAAAATATTGTTGCAAAACACAAGAACTTTTTTTTATTTATCCTTATTTTGCTAAAGTGATGTCTACTACTTACTAGTTGCAATCTTGTTTATTGTATTTCAGCGATGATATTGTTACTGATATAATTATGCTATAGCAGTGAGAAATAGAGGTGGTTAATCTTTTAATGCCAGCTCTTTCGTCACTACAAGATAAAAATATAGAAAAAAATTAGGGTCTTTGATTATTTCGCTGAAGACAGTACTAGAATAGTGGCATGATTGCATGTCAGATATAGAATATATGATTACAAATCCATCAAATCTGAATCGTCTACATGAAATAATATTATTTCGATGTTTTAAAATGCTTTTTTGACTCCCGAAATTTAATCAATACTAGCTGTTTTTCCTTTTATTTTTAATGAAGTATATAGGACGAATGTTATTGGTGATTATGTAAAATCAAAAACTTAAGTCGGAAATAAGAGGATAAGATATCTAATTGCTTTTGTGCGGAAATTTCGACAGCTATTTACTAACATTAAGAAATATGGTTGTCGGAATGAATGATCGGAGTTAAATTGATAAATTATAGCAAAAAATTTGCATGTACTTCAAAACTTCCAAATTTTTCTAATACTTATAATTCATGAAAGCGATCCTGTAATTATAAGTTTTCCTTTTCAAAAAATGGAAAGATATTAGGAATATATTAAGAAAATCTCACATCATCATCTGCAGTAATTGCGTTTTAGGTATTGTGCAGTATATGCAGAAAGATTACAAAGCGGCACTGGAAAGCCATCAGAAAGCCGAATCACTAGAGGTATGTTTGTTTTTATATTGTATATATATTTTTTTAAGAAAATGTCTTTTCCTAAAAAATCAAATAATTATCCTGTTTTAATGAAGTTTTTTTATTTTTATTTCCATAAAATTACCGTTGGATGCGATCGTTGTGTAGTTACTGATCAAATTTTTGAAGGGGAGAGAAAGTGAGATTCATTGCTTTTATCTTTTCAAATTTACAAAAGCATTTAAATATTTTGAAATGGATGCAACAGCCATCAAAGAATGAAACAAAATTAACATTCTTTTTTGTGATTTTTTATGAGAAGATGAAATGCCTTTTTTGTTTTTCCGTTTTTATTTTACTACAGAAATCATTGTAATATAAATTAATTGAAATAATGAACGAATTAATTAAATTCCAAACATCGGCATTATTCTCAGCCTGGTTTCTCAAACGAGAACACATTATCGCTTGGAAAGGCAGAACTTGCATTAGGACGAAAAAAGGATGCATGCGAAAGCTTCAAGAAAGCAAAAATCCTTTCTCCACGCTACAGAAATGAATATAAGGTTTTTCTTTTATATCTTCAAAGTATTGAGGAATGAAAAAGCAGGAATGGCTTGATTTAAAGATGGATAATACTTAAACTATATAATTCTTTGGAAATGTTAGACTCGGAAATAGTTATTAGGATATAAGTTGTGTTGTGAAATGGATAAAGCGAATAAGGAAGGACATGATAAATTCCTTCAGAGAAAGAAATCTTTTCTGTGATGACAATATTAAACATTCTCCTATTCTCAGTGATTAGTAATGTCAGATTTTTGATTTATTATAATACCTTCAGGCTGGAGTGCAGGCTCGCGAATTCTTATTGAAAAAGTGCAAAATGCGTATGGAGGATATTCCAGATTCGGCTTCTCCATATTGATCTTTATTTTTAAACATCCATTTATTTTTTCTTTTTATAGTCATATTAGAATTTAAGAAGGGTTTCAAATTTTTTGGACGAAAGTTATTTTTGCTTTTCTTTGTGAATATCAGTTATTAGTAAAAAAAAAGCGAATGAGTAAGACTGCTTAATGTATCCTTCGATTTTGAATGTTTGTATTATTGGTATAAAATTTTATTTTTTATTTTTGCTATTCTTTTCACTTGTATTAATTGTCAGCAAGTAACTGATCTACAAGTAACTGAAATCCCCTTCTTTCTTAATTTCAATTTAAATAATTAAATTCGCAATATCATATGAGGTTATATGTTTTTTTGACTTAAATTTTGTTTTTGGCAGCGAAATGGAAATTTTTTTCTATAGATATTATCAAAAAATATCTCTATCTTTGGCAGCGAAATAAAAATTTATTTCTCTAAATGTTATCATCAAATTTCGATTTATTGTCTGTTATAACTAATGTTTAGTTAGTTGATCCTTTCGAATTTTGCATTCAGATGGTGACAAAGTTATGGAAATATCCATTAATCAAGACATGTATTGCTGGTGCAGTAGGATACTTAACAGTTGGTATGGTGGATTCAATTGACTCGAGTCCTATTTTAGATGAAGATGAGAAATGGTATTCTTCTTTGGTTAAATCTTTTAATACTTCCTCTTGCTATGATTGCTAGCTCTTTACTATTTTTTTTAAATTTTTTCATACTTAGGAGGAAATATCGGTCGGATTTCTATGAATTTTATTTCAAATTTGCGGACATTATCGGTAAACGTCACTACATCGAAGAGCAATATCGACAAAACATTCCCAATGGATCCTATCTAAGGTGAAAATTTGGCAGCCAAAATTTGTTTTGAAATGTCTATTCTATAATTGGAACTATAAGAGTATGATTCATTACGAATAAAAAAAAGTTCCGTTTTGGTATCCTGCAGAAATGCCGTATTAGAACTTGCTGTGGCATTATCCGTCAATATTGTTCTCATCATGATGAGCTTTGTTTGAAGGATTTAAAATTGTTAAACAAATGAATGCTTTAAGATCTTTTCTGTTGAATTTCAATATTTTTGCTCATTCATTTTCAGATGTGCGATTGATTCGTTGGAAAAGGCTCATCAAATTATCAGATTTGATAGTGATAATAGATTGCGAAGAAAGATCTTGCGCAAAGTATTTTTTTTATCCCCATGTTTCTCAAAATTTATTCTAAAGTGCTGAAATAAAATATTCAAAATCAAGCAGATTTATATTTATTGGATTCATATTTCTTTCTGAAATATTATGCATTTTTGTATATGTCAGTGCAAATTGCATTGGTAATAAATAGCGGTGTTAACAATTTGACTGAATTGCTTTTTTGACTGATTTTTGACTGAATTGCGGAGGTATCAAAAACTGCAAAAGTAGTTTTATAAATTTGAAATGGTTTTTATTTATTTGCAAAAATCTATAATTATATCTTTATATTCAAATGTCTGAAAATGTTATAAATTAAGGCTCATCGCTATGTAATCAAAGCATCTACAATTGAAGAAGATGAAGATTTGCGAGATGAAACCCATAAATGGTAACAATTTTTGAGTTTCTCTTTTCTATTATAAAAATAGTTGTCATATGTTGGTAAGTCATGACGATATTATCAATTCTCGTCAATCCTATTAGTCTGCAATCTTTCAAATTTGAATTTATAAACTATCCAGAATTTCAGGTATGGTCTTATTATGTTGAAAAGATCCAAATATGGAAACAAAGAAAAACGGTTACTAAAAGCAATCAATGAACTTGAAAAAGCATTGGTTATTGATAGTACAGACCCACAAGTCTGGTGTTATTTAGGTAACTTATGTACAATGATTTATAATTCTTTTATTTGAAAAACTAACGGACAAATCTTTCTGAAATCAGAAATCTTTTTGTCATCATACTACCAGTTTTTATTAGATGAGGGCTGGATATTTTGTAACAGTAAATCATAATTAATATTTCAGCATTTTTTGTTGAACGTATCAGAACATCAAACATTTATTTCATAGTTAAGGTATTAGATAGAATAAATTTTCAGTAGATGAACTGCTGTTAGAAACACATTTAGTTAGTGAAGCACATTTAAACACATTTAGTTGATAAGCAATTCGTTAAATTGATTTACTACAGAATTTTTCAATTAAAAAAATTATGAAATTTATTTCATCGATGAAGATTTTATTTAATGTTTTAAACTTATATAATAATCTTATTCGTGCAGTTACGGCAAATTACTGTAAATTTTTATTTATTTTGGTTCTATTTTTCATAAAATTTGTGAAATGTTGGTTCAATTTTTTCGAACATTATATTATTTGGATCATATTGAATTTGAATTTATAATTAGTTTTTGCAGTATATTCTTTTGCAGCATATTCTTTGTACAACTTTTAGGTATTGCAAAGTATGAGCTTGGTGAGTACCAGCAAGCTGTTGATTGTCATCAACGAGTGATGAAACTGGAAGTTAGTTAAATTCTTATAGTTTGCAAATTTTTTTTTCGATATTTGCAAAAAAATTGTACAAAAATTCCAATTCGCCGACAAAACTTCCATATTTTGAATACTTTTTTCAAGATCGAAAAATTTTTGGGGTCAAGTTTAAGAAATTATCTCGTCGAAAATACTGAATATTATATATTCAAAAATTCACTGCTCCAAGCATCTTGAATATACATCCGAAATGAAGTCATATCATAACAGAGTAGCATTTAAAATTCAGATTTTACCATCCTTTATTATATTTATGAATATTACAGTGATGAATTAAATGCAGCTTATAAATCTGTTTCAGCAAAATTGCAAGATTATTTTTGAAACTATCGAAGACACAATATTTATTGTTCTGGATAGAATCACTCTTTATATTCAATGTAAAGTTTCTCACAATTTAAAAAGAGAATTTTCAGCGAAGTGAATGTCCTCAAAACCAGTACCATCTTGCATTAGCCCAAAAACAACTGAATACTTCAAAATCTCGATTGGATTCATGTAATGCTTTTAAGCAAGTTTTAACAAAACATTGTGATTCGATCGTTGATACTGTGGTAAATCTTAAAGTTATTATTTATTTATTTTGTTTGTTAAGCAGCGTAGTTCTTCTTCGACAATTTTTTTTTTCTTATTTGCACATTTTATTAAAATGTGTTGTCATATTTCATTGTTTTCATTTTCTAAATCTAGTATAGTGCATCCTTATTTGAGAAAATGATACTCTGATTGTACATACTGTTTTAATTTCTATAGTTCAACAGCGATTTACTTAGTTCAATATATAATTTGATCAATTTAAGCAATTTTAATAGGTTGCTTTTGATTGTTCTGAATTTTGATTTTTATAGATTTTAGATATCTTTCACACTGTAAAATTCGAATTGACTTGTGATTATTCATTTTTTTGCGGTTATTATTATTATTTTTTTTTTTTGAATTATTCTTTTTTGCAGTTACATAGTTTACCACTATTTTACGCAAGATTTTCATGCAAATCAAAAAAATTTCAGATACGGCGCGCAGCAGTAAAAGAATCCCGTGAATGTGAAAAATATTTATGATACAATTTCTTTCCTGCAGAGTTTGGTTAAGACAATAAACTGCAGTAGCGAAAAATTTTACTCATAGAATCTTGCAATAAATAATTTTTCTCACTCTACATTCAAACACTGCATAATAATTTATGTTATTTGAAAAAAAAAAAAAAAAAACATTTGAATAAGAATATGTATTTTGTCTGGTGAAGGATATAAACATATTTCTAAATTTAGAACTTTCTTGAAATTATCTTTGATGGTTTAAGATTTTTCTTAATTTCTATTAGCGGGATGATTTCGTTCTAGAAATTAAATTCCCTGAATATATTTCATAACTTTATAGGATTGATTTAAATAATGTGTTTTCACTGTCCTAAATTAGTTTTAATCGTAAAAGATGATGGTAGATAAAGCAAAATAATGCAGTAATTGTCAGATAACAAAGATTGGGGAGAGTAACTTTATATTATTGGTTCTTATTGTTGCATTACACTTTCACTGCATTTTTTCTTTTTCATTTCAGCTGATAATATTTCATTCTAATTGTTGTTGAACTTATCATTGTATAGCACTCAATTATTTCTTTCTCTTCTTATTATCCGTTTCTGAACATGTTTTACCAAGAAAACATTTTACTGCCGTCCAATTGTTTTCATCAAATATCCAGGATTAAATGTTTAAAATAAAGTTAGCACTTCAAGTTTCAAAAATTAAAGATTACAAAAAATTGTTTCTCATATTGACATATTCTCTTATTGACAGGAAAAATGGCCGAAAGATCAGTCGGATGTACAGAATTGGCAGATCATGAATGAAAAAGATCCAAATTTGGAACAGAACTGCCTGAAATTTCTTGGCCCTCATACATTATAAACTAATAAGTAATGTCTCGGATGATGAAAATATATTAAGAACTGATAAAATATGTAAATGTAAAGAAATGCAGAACTAAATGTCGAATAACAAAAATTTTCCCTTTTTATTGAATTATTTTATTTAATAAATTTTATTTACCGCAAATTCAAATGCCATATTAATTAGAGTGGGATGTTGCATCACTCATTGTTTAATTAGAGGTAGTTATTGCACGGTCAATGATTTGGATTATTTCAAATTTTTCATAAAAAAATTTATATGATGGCTACTGCTATTATTATTCTAAAATACTTTGCATTCCTTATCCTTACTATGCCATGGTGTAATAGTTTTATCGACATACGCCATCGTTTTGAATTACGTGAAATACCGATTGATTTGAAGAAACAAATCTTGACTGAATGTAATTCAACATTTATCAAATTTTTCCAAAGATATGTGGTTAGATCTTACATCAATAATACAAAAATTAATATAAAGTTTTGCCTTTTATAATAGCGAATAACTATCTTGTATCATCTTAAATTATCTTAAAAATAATAAATTTAAAAAGTTAAGATCAACTGATTGTTAAATTTCTATCAGTTTACCTTTTTCTAATAATTCCTATTAATTACTTCTAATTTTAATTACTTTTGCAATTCAACTTATCTATCATTTTTCAAAATTTTGATGGATAACATACATACAGTGAATTGTATGTTTGCGGTAAACATTGAAATACATTATATCAATGTATTACAGTTTTCATTGATAACAATTCAGTAAGACATTTATTTGAGAAGAAATGATAATAAATAGCTCTGATTAATTTTTAATCGTCATGAATTATACAGAAAACACCAAAACGAACAACACGAAGAGCACCAACAACGACTAAAAAGGAAACAATGATAAGAAATGCAACCATAGTATCACACGTATCGCACGTGGAAGAAACGTCACCACCAAATGATCAACAATGTCCAATGGCAGTAAATAATTGCATCTTGGCAAAGACATCACCATTTATGCAACATTGTGATATCAAATGTTTAAGGGACGACGGGAAATCGTCGAATGATTTACATTGTTGGAATGACAATTGCTTCACACGTGCGACACGTATTTGTGAAGACAAATTCTGGCGTACGACAAGATTAAAATACAGGAAGAAGAAAAAGAAACGGATGTATTGCATTCCAGAAATTAAGCATTGCTATAAATTAGCATGTTTAAAATGCCTTGGACGAGAATGTAATATGAATTGTTACGGTGGTGGTATACAGTATACGCGTCTTACTAAGCCACGCTGGAAAGGTTATGATGAATACAAGAAATATTTTCCGGAAGTTGACGAAATTCTTCATAAATTCGTTTTGATTCCCGAGAAGACCGTTGTCATTGAGGATTATAATGAATGAAATTGACAATAATTTAGATAATTACACTCATATACATGAATATATGTGAATCGATAAATACACTACTCAATAATTAATTTGAATAGAATTCTTCTAATTTTATTGCATTAATTACTGAAGTATTAAATGTCAGTCTAATAGAAAATAATGATACTTCTGATGTAATAATGCAATAAAATAGGTTAATTTATCTGTATAAATATTTTCAAAGAAAGAAAAGCATCACAAGCTGACACTGATAGAATTATATTGATCATTTTTGATCGATTTGATTATATCAATGATTGATTTTTTCTCTTTTTGAGCATAATTATGGAGATAAATCAAGATTTTATTACAATATTATATCAATGACATAATTATTGATAAATAATATTTATCGACTAGAATTGTAAATTGGCATAATATTTTTCTTGATAAAAGTTTAAACATTCATCCGGAATCCAACAGCTTCATGAAGCAAAAAGAAGGAATTAGGAAGGAAATGATTTAAAAAAATTTTTCTAAAAAAAATGTAGTAAAAAAATTATTTCAAAGAAGAATATTAAAAAAAAAAAAAAAAAAAAAAAAAAAAAAAAAAAACATTTCATTGATTCAATGAAGATAAAAAAAAAAAAGTTTTTTCTGAAAGAAAAGACAAAAAAAAGCAAAGATGACATTCAACATAAATAAATGAATAAAGTAATACATTTCACATGTGCAAGTAGGTGTGTTTTTTATCGATCTATTTAAGATTTCAGGTGTTGCACTCAGATGAATGATTTTCAGCGATGTGAAACAAGAAAATGTATTGCTCCATTATTTTAATGAAGGCGTGAAAAAGAATTCTTTCTCGAAATATATTCACCTTAAATAGAAAGTAAAATTAATGCGCAAAAAAGAATAAAAACAATACTTACATTACCTGAGGGTAAAAAATAAGAGACATCACCATTGATTAAAGTCAAAATGAAAAAAAAAAAATGTACAAAGTAAACAAAATTGAGTTTATCATGCATCCAACCATTTATTTATTCATTGTATTCTCTTTTATTTTCCCATAAAAGAAAAAATTTTCACTATTCTGAGAAATGAAAAATAAAGAAAAATAAAGTAAGCAAAAAATCAATAACCGCTGTGTTATAGCATTGAATTATAATTTATTGATCGTTTTCTACTAGAAAACAAACCAATTAACAAATGATTGATAAATTATGAACTGATAGTCATATCGCATTATTTCTGACATATGATAAACTTTCAATTTTTGCGTTTAGATTAGCTAAACGTTCCTTCAGTTCTTGCGTCGTTGCTTCATCTTCAGCGAGTATCTGAAGCAAATAATTTCAGCTCTCGATAATTAATGAAAAAATCATATAAAATGTGAGAAGAGACATATAGCGAAGAAAATCAAAATTTGAATTAAAAAAAGCAAGAATCGAAAAAGCAAAGTATCAACTGGACGATGTTGCGATATATGCGACTTTGCTGATTAACTAAAACTATCTAATCGAAATAGTTGGAATAAAAATAATTGCTATCATCTACTGAAACAGTATTCCCGCTGCCTAAACCTAAACCTTAGAATAAGTCTATGCCCAAGCCTTTAAGCAATAAATAAAAGTTTTTCAAAAATGAATGCAGGGATAAAGTTAACAAAAAAAAAAAAAGAAAAAAAGGTATGGTAGATGAAAATGGTCCAAGAAAATTATTAGCAAGTAAAATTAACAAAAAACATGCGGTAAATATGAAAAATGATTATGGAACAACAAAAATTTTCCTTTATATTTGAAAAAAAAAAAAATCAAAAAATTCGGTAGAATAAAAATGCATGAAACGGAGAAATAATTCAATTATTAATTGGAAAAATAAATAAATTCGGCATTAAATTTTTTTTCAATTCTTTGTCAATTTTAATAAATGCAATCATTAAAAAAAAAGTGATACTGATAATATATGGTATGATACGGATAATATAAGATATAATGCGGCAATGATGAGATGATACGGTAATATGAGATATGGCGATACCAAAGCATGATATAGGTGTAATGCCGAATAAAATACGGTACTTATCGAGATATGTTATGGGTAATATCAAGGGTATGGTACTCTTTTCGTAATCATATTTACTTAAAATTTGAGAAAATAGTATGAAAAGAAACTTGCCCGATGAAGCTCATTTCTAGATTGCATCACCATATCACCATTTCTATTATTATCCATAAGATGATTAGTTTCAGTGAAATTTAAAGCATGATTTAGCAATAATGATGTCAGAATATCGTTTTCCGGAATGCCGGATTGTGTCTGTTGATTGCATAAAGCTGATCTTAATGTAGTTATTGATGTTAATATCAAAGATGCCAAATAATCGCTATCAAACGGCACTGAACTATTATCATTTTGACCAGAAATATAATGTGAATTTGCAGATCCCATAATTCCTGCCGGATTTTCAATAGCTCCAACTGTTGAGTCTGAAATTTAAATTTAATTTCAAATCCTAACTTATCATTGATTGTGATGTCAGTTTAAAGAGTACAGATGCTATTTTTAATTTAATTTTAAAATCTAATTATAATTAAATAATTACCTAGTTAACATTAGATATAAATAACTTCAAGATCAACGCAGTATTTTATGGGAATGAATAATTGAATTTATCAATTTTTTTCATAATGAAGCATTGATTCTTCCAATTCTTCAAGAATTTTCAAAGTTAATTATCCACAAAATTTTTAAGACCATTTATGCAAGAATTGATAAATTATTCATTTCCATGAAATATTGTATATTAAAAAAAAAAAAAGAAAAAAAATAAAATAAATCAAAAACTTTAGATATGTAAATGAATCTGCAATATTTAGTTTGAAATATTATATTAATATGTTGGTTTCTTTATCTTTTCTGATTCAATGAAAATTTTATATCAAACAAACAAACTGGAACCATTATCATCCACTATTTGTTGTGATTCTGAAATCTCTGGTCTTGAAGCTTCAGATATCGCTATCTCCAATCGTCCCATATTTTCAAATTCTGTTGTTGTTGCTTCTAATGTTGTCTAAAAAGAAAATTATTATGGACAATTAAAGTTTAAAATAAGATTAAAAAAAGTAGATTTTTTTAAATTAATTGAAATTTATGTAGTATGCATCAAATGAAATAATTTAAATCATTATTACACATCTGACTGAAATAAAAGGATATCATTAAATTATATTTAAAAAAAAATTTCCAAGCATATTTTACGATTAAATGACAAAACAGTATAATCCAGTTTCTTAAATGCTAACTAATATAAGCGAAAAATGAAAATTTCTGTTGTACACACAGATAAATACTTGCCGATAAAGAATTATTTCCAGCATTTGAAATGAACCTTTCACTTCCCACCTTTTCATCGATTTCCTCACCATCATGAATGCCTGCACATGGAAAAATGAAATTTCCAACAGTGCATTATAAATTAAATCAAACAACTTTAATTCACTCAGAGAAGAAGAGAGAATGAGAGAAAGAAAGAAGGAAATTTTTGATCAATTTTGAATGTGAAATACAGTTCTTTTTTGCTTTAAAGAAGTTTTACTCAATCCAAATGATCTAAATTTATTTAAAATGATGCAAAACCAAAAATAAGCAAACCATCTGTAGACGTTCTTCGCAATTCATCAGTATTAAAAATATTAACTGGTTCATTTAGTATCGGTAAAGTATTAATCCGACTTGACGATGTAACAGTTTCCGGCGGTAATGTTTGAATTTGATTTGTTAGCGGAGGTTGAGCTAATTGTACGTATGATTCATGACGTAATGATCTCGATGATTCTTGGCATGATTGTCCAGATGATCCTTGACCTGACTGTAGAAATAATTCTCGGGCCAACTGTGCAGATAATTCTGTAAATGATTCATGATGTAATGGTATGGATGTTTCCTGGCGTGATTGTCCAAATGACCCTTGACCTGATTGTAAAAGTAATTCTCGAGCTAACTGTGTAGATAATTCTTGACGTAATAGTACAGATGATTGCTGATGTAATGGTGTAGATGATTCTTGACGTGATTGTATGGATGATTCCCGACGTAATTGTATGAGAGAATCTTGATGCAAAGATGATTGTTGATATGATTGTATTGGTGATTCTTGAGCTGATTGCAATGATGATTCCTGACATGATGATCTACTGTATGGACATTGCTGAATGATCCGCATGAACTGTTGCGGTGGTAAATCAAAAAGTGATATCTGTGGTATTTCAAGCGAACGATGAACCGTTTGTGATGATTGCTGAGATGGCTGCGATTCTGATGCTGATACCTGTAAAATCCCTACAGGTATTCCCATCGATTGCCAAGGAATAAACTGTCCAAGTGAAGGTTCATGAAGTGCTTGAAGTTGCTGTTGTTGAAGCACCTGCTGATTTGATTGTTGTTGATGCATTTGTGCGAGGTGAGCGAGTAGAGAAGAAGCAATTCCTGAATCCATCCTTCTTGATCCTGGTGTCGATTGCTGCGATACTTGAATCATTTGTTGGATTCTTTGCGAAACTGGTTGTTCAGATGAGGTGGAAGGTTGATTAGATTGCATCTGCTGCATAGCCCGAGATATCTCTAACGGAATTGAAGGCCTTGTTTGATTCGGTTGTTGAACTGCTTGAACTGATGATTGTTGAATTGGTGGCACCTGAGATCGCTGAGATGATCGCACTGGCGCTTGCTGAGTTAACAACATTTGTTGCAAAGAAGACTGCATTGGCATCTGCTGGACTGATCGTATTACCGATTGCTGAATTGGTCGTTCCGGTTGCTGAGGTACCTGTAAAAGTGAATGTCCATTCTCGTCCGAACATGACTGTTGAGAAGTCTGTTGAAGAACTTGAACGAGTAATGGTTGTTGAATTGGTTGCTGCAACAATGAGAAGACTGGTATTTGCTGAGATATCTGTAGCAATAGTTGTTGAGTTTCTGGAACACGTTGTTGTTGAGATACGTCTAACGATTCTTGTTGTTGTTGCAAATGCTGATTCGTTTGTTGAGGTAATTCGACGCAAAAATGGCTACTTTGAGGATTCTCTTGTTGAATGATTTGTGGTGATTGCCGAGATGCTTGTGGAAGCAATGATTCAATTCTTTGCATATGTGATTGCTGAGAAGAATCCTGAGAGGATAGATTCGAATTTGCTGATAATTGAGAAGATTGTGAGAGCATTTGAGTATTGGTATTTCCGAAATTTATCAGATGCAACATTTGCTGCAGTGGTTGTTCTGTGTGTGATTCCGGAGACATTCTGGTCGCTTGTTGCTGCAACTGCAACTGTTGACTAGTTTGTGTGGGTAATTGTAGGATGAATTGATTATTTTCTTCAGGATGCCGTTGTTGAGATGCCTGCGCATGTTGTTCAGCTTGTCGTAGAATCTGCTGTAAATATGGCTGCTGAATGGATGAAGAAAACGGTAGAAGTAGTTCACGAACTCCGTTTATAAGCACGGCATCAATGACTTCTCGAGATAACTGCATGACCGGGATTCTCTGTGAAAGCACCTCTAATAAAGATAAATCATTCTGTCGACCGGAAAATTCTATCCTTAATTGTTGAGATGATTGATGGAATGCTTGTTCCTGTTGATTTTGAGTTGCACGGAATGTTTCTCGAGATCGGCTTGATGATTGTTCAGACATTCCGTAATATCCGTAACGGTAATACCGTGATGGTTGCACCGGATTGTTGCTAAATTGCTCGAATCGGCTTCCGTTATGACCGCTAACCAAGTGCACTGATATTAGTCTTGTTGTTAACTAAATATTTGAAATCAAAAATAGATTTAAACGTTAAATTCTGTTCAAACTCTGCCCGATTATATAATTTCTTAATAGTTTGTATTTTTCAGTTGTTTTTAGACAGTTTAAAATGCAAATATGACAAAATTTTGGACACTGTTTAGATAGGATCAAGTATTAATAGCAAAGATCGGTGATTTAATTGATAAAAGCAAGAAGAAAGAAACCCAAGCCAGAACATATAAGAAATAAATTGTCATTATATAACACCTGAAAATTAATAACTTCAGATTTTATACCTGTAATTGATAAAAAACACTGCGAGCATTTGAAAAAAAAAATAGTCAAAAGAATCGATAATAAAACTAATAATCAGGATTTTTTGGGCAAAGAAAACAATTTTCTTTTCTCTGTGTTGTCTTATTGATAAAGGATATTTGTGGAATGAATGAAAATTTTTGGAATAAATAGATCCTCAACCAACCATCATTCATTAAAAGACAATTATTTCAAAATGAAAATTCAAAAACTTAAACAAAAGACGACGAAATTTCAATCGTGCATTATAAGTAATAAAACAATATTTTTAATTTTATTAATGAAATAAAATTTACTCGAAAAGCCGATACGAAAAAGCATCATTTCCTTTAATTTTTTTCATATTACTTTATCAAATTTTAAGCTTGCAATTTTAAAAAACTAACATTATATCTTAGAAAGAGGAAATAGAAATAATATTCTGAAGGAAAAATGGCAAATTTTTTCTTTGGAATATATATGCAACTAAATAAAATAATTATAAAGTAATGTGCTACGAAATTAGTAAAAAATTAGTGCAAATTAACTTATTTCTGTCACAAAGATAGTTGATAATACCAAAATAGCGATATTCGATGCAAATTCTGTTGACAAATTTAACCAAGGAAAGATACTAAAAATTTCTTTTATTTTAGTTCACATTCTGTTTGATTAGATTGATTTTTGATAAATTGTACAATAATAATACTTACTAACTGACCACATAACCTATCCTATATAATAAATCATTTTTAATTTGCATAAAAAGAAAAGGATGAAATTCATAATTAATAAAAGGCAAACATATATATA